>PVIA01007202.1:0-62865 GCA_004024845.1 Tonatia bakeri
CATGTCACCGAGGGATACAGTTTGAGGAATCCAGACTGTGGGACGTGAGGACAGGGACTTGCAAGGCGTGGTCCCAGACCAGCTGGAGCACATAGGAGCTTGTTAGAAATGCAATTCTCCGTCAGAATCCCCGGGACAGGGCCTTCATCAGGTTCTCCAGGTGACTCTAATCACACCGTGGGCACTGCACTCTGAGAACTGCTGCTTTATAGAATCCAGTTTCTTCAGGGGGAAGAAAGCAAGATAACAACAAAAAGATGAAGGTGGAAATGTTTAGATTAAAAACATCTCAGTCACCTGCAATATATCAACCTTATTTAACACTGATTCAAACCTACTGACCTCAACATTTTTAGGATAATCAGGGAAATGTGACCACTGATTCAAATTAAGATATTCAATAAATGAGGAATTACTGTCATTTTGTTTTTATTTTTTCAAGAGTGATCGTGTCATTTGTGGTTTTTTAAAAAGAATCTCTTCCTTTGAGATATAGGAATTGAAGTATGTGTATATGTATGGATAAAAATATATGCTCTCAAGGATTTGCTTCCTAAAATATGGGTGAGGTGGGGGATTGGCTGAAAATGATATGCAATTGACCATTAGTTTATCGTTCTTGGAGCTCGTTTATGCAAATTTGAGTGTTTATTGTACTATTTTCTCTAGTCTATGTTTGAATTTTGTGTTTGAATTTTTTTAATTTTTTTTTTAGAAAGGGAAGGGAGGGAGAGAGAGAGAGAAACATCGATGTGCGGTTGCTGGGGGACATGGCCTGCAACCTAGGCATGTGCCCTGACTGGGAATCGAACCTGCGATGCCTGGTTTGCAGCCTGCGCTCAATCCACTGAGCTACACCAGCCAGGGCTGAATTTTTTAATGTAAAGAAAAATCTGGTGGTGATCATTTTGCCATACATACAAATATAATCATGATTTTGTACACCTAGGTCTAATATAATGTTATAAATCAATTATACCTGAATTTTTAAAAAATGAAAAAAAATTTAAACATTTCCTCCATATTGACTATTTTACAGTTTGCCAAGAATTTTCACACATTTTCTTATTTGAGATCACAGCTGCTTGGCAAAAAACCTGTAATTACCATACTCACTTTACAATCAATGAGGCTAAAAGGTCAATGCCTTAACCCAGGTTTTACTCATTTACTGGAGATTCTAGGGTCTAGGTCACAGGCAGCAACACAAGGCCTGTGGGCCAAATCTGGCCCTCCACCTTGTTTTATCTGGCCTGGCACCTTGTTTCTACCCGGCAGCAGCGGCAGCACTGAGCTCTTGCTTAACTGTTAAGGAGTAGTTACATTTATGCAGTCCTAAAATTACATTCAGCCCTTTGAAGGCAGACACAAGGCTGCTGCAGCCCCGGGTGAAAATGAGTTTGACACCCCTGGTCTAGGTCAAAGATAATCTTTGTTAGTCTCTGCAAAAGTTCCGTGTCAGCACCTGCTGTGTCTGCTCCCCTCCGAGACCCAAACTCCTCTGATGCATGGTCCTGCTACCCTGTTAGACAATAAGCTCTGTGAACCCAAGGCCCCTGTCCATTCATTCACCCTGAATCAGCAAACCGAGGTCGAGACCTGAGACATGATCGATGCTCAGTGCATGATGACTGAATGAATGGGTAAATGAATGAATGGCAGTAATCCTGATCTCTTTCCCCTAAAGGGAAGCAAATTGTTGAGAAAATAATACAGAAAGGGCTGTGCTAAAATCTGGCCACTTACAAGAGGTATGACCTGGGCATGTTACTTCACCTTCTGAGCCTCTGTTTCTTCGTGTGTGACATGGAGATGTTAATAGCACCTTTCTAGAGATTTTATGAGGATTAAACGAGATAAAGTATGTACAGGGCTTAGCATTTCACACTACCTCAAAAATGCATGCTGTCATTAGCAATTGTTGCCAATTCTCCAGGAAGCCTCAGCCTTCTCTCTCAATCCCCTGCATAGATTCTTATGGGTCACTGATCAGTGCGTACGTGGAAAAAATTGATGAGAAATTCCTAAATGAGGAGGCCTGTGGCAGGCGTGAAAGGTACAGCTCAGCACTCAACACAAATTAGGGCCCATTTGATACAGAATTTTCCCCATCCTCCACCTCCCATTTGAGGTCCCTCTGCTGCTCTTCTTACCTCTCCTATCTAAGGAAAGCCAGAAGAAAGACCCCACACCTCACAGTGACTTGTGTGTTCCCAAAACACCAGTGTGGCTACAGGAGAGTGAGTAGGGCGGGGAGAGAAAATGGAAGGTGGTGAGACAAGTGACTCAGGGCCAGATGGTGTGGGATCTGGTGACTTTTGCTGTCACCAAAAGGTGATGCCCTTACACCATTCTGAGAAGATGCCTCACACCTCACCCTTCTCCTGCTAACCAGGGTCAATTTCCCTGTCAAGTTGGAGGCTCCTTGTCTGCCTGCTGAACACAAGGAGTCCAAAGTGCCCCAGTGGCAGCCCTGGCTGGTAGTTCACCAGGACCCTTTCTGTGTCCATAGAAAGAGTACCCTCCCTTGAGTCCAGGAAGGAGAAGAGCAAAGTCTCCAGCGGGCCATTAGGGGTGATAACAAGTGGGAAACTTCTACTTCTGCCCCTTGATTCCCGAACCCATTTATTCTTCCTTCGTGAGGACACAATGTGGTATAGACATCTCTGCTTAGATAACGCCATCCCTAACCCAGCCCCAACTCCCAGCCCCCATGTTGTCACCCGCTTGCTCAGACTACTTCCAGGACCCCTGTCAGGGTGGCTCCTCTCAGAGACCAAAGCCAAGTGTAATTAGAAATGCAACAGTCGGTCAATCTCTGCTCAGAGTTGGCCCGCTCCCATGTTCTGTGGAGTGTACTATCACTTAATAAATCTTCCCTCTTTCTTTATACTATTAAAAAAAAAAAAAAGAAATGCAACAGTCGTTAGTGGCAACACCTGTGAAAACTGTAGGGGTGCCGGACTGGAAGGCTACGGCAGTTGAAGCCTCCAGGCAGCCATGCAGGCCTGACACCTGGGAAAGGAAGGCGCATGGGGACAGAAATGCCTTGGAGACTAGTGCTTGTGGTGGTTCATTTCACGGTCACTTGACAGGGCCATCAAGTGCCTGGGGACCTGGTTAAACATTATTGGGGGGGGGGTGTTGAGCAGGTGCTTCTGGGAGGGACTAGCATTCCTATTGGCGGACTGAGTAAAGCAGATGGCCCTCCCCCACGGGCTGGGCCTCATCCAGTCATGGAGGGGCTGAATGGAGCGGAAAGGTGGAGAGAGGCCTCGGGACCAGCCTAGAGACTCTACACCGGTGGCTTTGCTGGATCTCCAGCTAGCACGTGGCAGGTAGGGAGCCATTTCAGGCTCCATAATCACATGAGCCAGTGCCTTAGAATAAAGCTTCTTTATTTATTTACACATGCCTGCCTGTCTGTAGGAATAGATGCATAGATACATAGGTACACCTCCTATTATTGGTTCTGTCTCTCCGGAGAACCGACGCAGTGCTGCCAAGTCTAGTCCAATGGGAAGCTCGGCAGCAAAGATCGCTCCTCGGCGCAGCGCGCATTGAGAGGATTGCTCCAGCCTGAGTCTTCCCACCCTGTTCAGTCATTGGCTGGGGCTGCCCAGGAAGGCAGTGTCCTCCTTTTGCACACTGGCTGATCCCCCAGGAGCTCCTGCTAGAGGCTGTCACCTAACCACATAGTCCTTGTGGCAGGTTCACTTTTCAGGGGACATCTGGGCACACCCCTCCTGGCTGCTACCCTGACTGACAAGGCTCTCCGTGATCTAGCCCCCCACCTCTCATGTGATCTCCCATCATTGTCCTCTGCTCCCCATGACCAGCCCCAGTATCCTTCTTGCTGCTCCTGGAACACAGCATGCACAGTCCCACCCCAGGACCTTGGCACTCGCTGCTCCTCCCACCTGCGGCACTCCACCCTTCTCAGCACTGGCTCTTTCCTGTCACTCAGGCCTTGGCACAAAGGTCACCTCCTCAGCCTCCCCATCCCCAAATATGAACTGATGTACTTTTCCCCATTATGTACTGTCACATCACCTCTTTTATTGTCTTCATGCACTTTCTCTACCTGAAATGATGTTGTTTATCTCCCTCTGCGTAGGCAGGTACAGCATTTTTGCATTTGATTGTATATCCTCTGTGCCTAGAACAATGTGGTATATGCTTAAGTGTTCAGTAAATATTTGCTGAATGAATGAACGATGCATCATCAAAAGAATAAAAACCTTCAGACTGTGAGAAGAAGGTGAAATCTGAACTTCAACATTTCTCCAATAACAGTGCTCCAAACATTTGTAGGACTGCCCCTGGCGGTCCAGGTCTCTGTCCCTGCAGAAGCCTGCTGCCTGACTGTGAGGCTCGGGAAGCTGTCAGGATGTGACTCCCCATCTTTATGCAGGGAGGACTTGCGCAATGGACGGAATTGCACCTCTGAGCAAGGGCTTGTGAAAATCCACTTGGATTCATTCATCACGGTGTCGACTGAGTGCCAAGTAGTTACCAAGCACGATTCCAGGCATGATTCCCAGGATACAGCAGGGAACAGAGCAGCTGAAAATTCTAGCCCTTGTGGTACTGACATGAAATAATTTTTAAAAATGTGAAATACTTTGAACACTGCTTGGGACACAGGAATAGCTCAAAATGATTAGCTATGATTATTACAATGATCACCTATTTAATACATAAAAGGAGCATTCCAAAGATTTTTTGTTTGTTTTGTTTTGTTTTAATAACAGGACGCTTTCCCCTGTACGTTTAGACAGGAGAAAGAAGAAGTCCCAAGAGGAGAACAATTTTGCTATGAGGTCCCCTGATTGGGAAGCCCATTAACTTAGGTGTTTTAGTTTTGCTAATTTGTGCTGCAGCCAAGGAGGGAAATTTATAGAAAGAACCTTTCGTTTCATTTTCGTTCGCCTTTTTCTTCTTCGAATGGTTTGGTCTTCTCTCCCTCCTTGAAAGTGCCAAGGAAAGGGACAAGAGGATCCTTGAAGAAAATGCAAAGAAGAGACACGTGTTAAGGACACACAGGCAAACCGGGGGCTGTAGAAAAGGGACTGCTCCTGTTTCGGAAGGACCGCTGCCGAGAAGAGGACAGGGCCTGAGAGTCTGCAGCAGGTCCGGGACCTCCGCAGCAGGTGCACTGGATCTGCCCTGGGTTCCGGGTTCGCCGCCACCTGCCACCTCGCGGCCCTGCCTTTCTGCACGTGGTCCTTCCCTGTCCACGGTTTCACCTTCCTCACTCTCCTCGACGCCTTTTTTAAGCTTCGCTTCGCAGCTTCCGCTGAGTTACAGCCCAGCTCCTGCCGGCAGCCGCTCCTGACCCTTGGCGGCTCGCTCACTACGCAGCCCAGCCTCGGTCCGAGCTGACTGTGCCGGGAATACTCAGATGTCACCGCTTCCCTTCCAAGTGTCTGGGAGAGGAAGCGAGGGCACCGGTGAGCAAGTATCACACCCCGCCCCGCGGGGAGGCTGCGGGGAGGCTGCGGGGAGGCTGCGAGGAGGGCCCGGAGTCCGGTTGGCGTCTCCAGTCGCAGCGGCTGTAACCAGAAGTTCAGGCCAAACTGTAGGTGCGGCTGCAATGATTGGTGGGCGCCCCCGCCAATCAGCGAGTCCGGCCGGCGGATAATTTGCATTTCTGACCAACTCCCAGATGCTGCGCCTGTGGACCCTTTGTAAACGGCTGCGTTCACAAAATCTGCCACCTTGGGGGCGTTTGTCTCTCAGCAATGCTGGGCGTGAGAGAAGCGCCGAGGTAGACCCCTCCAGTCCAACCAATATTCTTCCTCCTCCCAACTGTCCATCGAGTCCCTTCCTGGTGGCTCTGAACAGGGGTGCGTGGAGGGAAAGATGAGCAGAAGCAGCCAGAATGGCCCCGAGAGAAACGTAGAGCAAGTCAGAGACGCTCTGTGTGCCTCTGGAAAGGGAGGAGGGAACGCCATAGAAATTCGGTCGTGGTCCGCTAAGAATGATTCCCAACTTTTTCAACAAGGAGCGCTCCATTGTGAAGGGGAGGATGTTATACCTACGCAACATATATTGACATCACAGACGCTCATACAATATAAGTTTTACTTTCAGAGCCCATTTATTTGGAAAATGAAACATCAGGAGGCCACCTTCAAGGCGGTTCATGAGCAAAGGATTAAACACATCGGCTCCTGGATGTATTTGAAAGCCACAAATATATATTACATTTTCAGGCTTAAAACCGTGCTTAACATAAATGAACTCCACTAGATGTGTGACCACTTGTTAAGGCAGCAGTAGCACTCCAGCACAAACCCATATCGCAGTGCCAGTGTCATCCTAGATACGGGCTGGAACCCACCGACGTGCACGTGGGGCTGACTTTGGACAGTCAGGCGGTGTGGTTTGGCTGAGACCCAGCTGGGCCTCAAGCTCTCACCTGCGCTGCTCTCCCTTGTCTCCAGGAACATGAGTGTTTTTGCATGGGGCAGGGGCAGGAACTGGAGGGTGAGCTCAGACACTAGCTGGTTAGGAGAACTCAGAGATATGCCAACTGCCAGCCCCTGGAGATCCTGAGGGCCTCTGGAAGCCTGGCACTTCTCAGGCCTCCTTCTGAGAGGCAGGAAGCCGAAGGTCCCAGCCACACAGCCCATGGTTCCTGGAGCCATTTCCCAGCCAGGCTTCCCAGTTGCCTAATCACAGCTGGGAAGACTTTGTGCCTACAGAGCCTCTTCTCCAACTGTAGGATGCATCAGAAGCTCCCAGAGCACAGGTGGCAAACACAAGGCCCGAGGGCTGAATCCGGCCCTCTACCTTGTTTTATCCGGCCCAGCACCTTGTTTCTACCCCGTGGCAGGACTGAGCTCTCACTTAACTGTTAAGGAGTAGTTACATTTACACAGTCCTAAAGTTACATTCGGCCCTTTGAAGGCAACCACAAGGCTGTTGTGGCCCCTGGTGAAAATGAATTTGACACCCCTGTCCCAGAAGGATGGTTTAAAAACAAACAAACAAAAAGAAAACAACAACAACAACAAAAAAAACATGGACTTCTGGGCTCCACTCCCTGAATATCTGATTCTGGAGATCTGAGACAGCTCAAGAACTTGCCTTTCTAACAGTTTCCCAAATAAGGCCAATGCTGCTGGTGTGCGGACCACAGTTGGAGAAGCTGGGCACTTCGGGAAGTCTCTGCTGCTCACAAGGTGAACGATCTTGGGCAACTTACTTAAATTTCGGAACGCTTTACTTTCTTCATCATCTATCAAGCAGGATTACTAAAATCCCGAGTTCGGACTGTGATGAGGATTAAACGGAATGGTCTATGTAGAGCACTTAGCACATCGTGAGACCCCCATAAGCAGTTTCTAGTATCAGGTGTTTGCCATGATGATGATGATGATAATGATTAAGGACGAGCTACCAGGTGGAACATCCACAGATAAGCCGATGGCGGCCACAAATAATTGCCTCAGAAACTGTCTCCCACAGCCGTCAAAACTTAGCCTCCCACCCACGGACTATCTCTTAACTTTGTAACTCAAGAGGTCTCCCTGAGGAAAAAGTCCAAATAAATTGAATAAATCGCTTCGCCCACAAAGCAGAATACAAAGGAAGCAGAAACTTTTTTAATCCTTTGAGAAATCTCATCTAACAATAGAAGGAGGAAGCTCATTTGGGTGTGAAGCTGTGGCTCCAGAAGTGAGCAAGGGCGAAGTGGGCCAGGAGCAAATTAATTGGAAAATAATTGCAGACGAGAAAAAGGAACTGTGCCGTGCTCACCCCTGTGGGAAATCTGACAAAAAGTCAGGGTTTTGACGTTTTTTTCCCCTCCCAGTTCTAGGCCAATTGGTCTTACAATTGTGTGGGAAAGTGTAAGTCCCCCCGGAACGGCTGTATCGTCCTCTTTGCGGAATGCTCTCTCTGGTCGCAGCAGCGGAAGAGCGGGCTGGGTCACTGGGAAACCGGGATGCTCTTGTCGACTTCCCCACGAAAAAGCGTCCCTGGTGGAAGTTGCCCACATGGATGGAGGCATGAAGAACTCAGTGCACTAACCCCACTATCTTCAATAGTGGACTTATTATCATTTGTACAGTAACATGTCTATACTAAACTATGTACAATAAAGGACTTTAACTGCACCTTCTGTTTTTAGAACAATCCCCACAATAAAGAGCTGGTTAAGAGGACAGTGGAAAGCCTGCTGGGTTCGTTTAGCGGCGTCAGTGCGGGTGATCAGAGGGGCTGTTACCTAGCACCAGCCAGAGGTGGGGAAGGCTGGCTCCCCACCCCGCAGAGCCTCCAGTGGCCTCATGGTCTGGAAGGACCAGTGACTCTATTCTAGACTCTGTTCCTTCAGCAGCAAAAGGCGGCACGGAGCAGATCCCTCGTATTTGAAGTTTTCATTCTGGAATACCTTTTCCCTAACCTCCCTTTCAAAGGGAGGACTGCATGTTGGCAATGACCTTGTATGACCAGCTACTGAAGGGAGTGCTTTCGCTTGCAAGTAGTGCAGTTACATTAACAATAAAAAGGCTGTAGAACTAACCAATAGCCCCTCACTTACTGAGCAGCTACTATGTGTGAGCATTGGGGTGCATTACTTCATGTCAACCCTGTGCAGGAAGCTCCGTCACTGCACCAACTGGACACACACAGGCCACGGAGGTGCAGATTGTTTGAGGAACTTACAAACCAGGCTGGGCAGAGAGAGCGCCCCACTCATGCTCACAGAGCGGGTGAGTGGCCAGCTGGGATGTGAAAGTGGGCCTTGCTCATTTGGGATGTGATTGCATCACAGCTGTGACTTAGCCCTGGGTCACACTGACTTTTGGTGGTGGTGGTGGCCCTGAGCGCAGTTACAAAAGGCTTCAGATCAGACAAAGGAGTTGTCAGGAAGACAGGCAGTTCTGGGTCCTGGCCCCCCTCCCCTCCACTCCTGGCATCTGTCCTTCTCAGCATCTCCTCCATGCCCCCCTCTGTCCCCTCAATTACGTCTGCTGCCTTGTCACTTTGATTGGCACAGGCTCAGCTGACCTCTGTGACCTTGACATTTGGGTCTCACAGTCTGGTAGCCTCATCTCTCTGTTTCAGAGCTGGGGTGGGATGGACCCAGGTCACCTCTTCAGGTGAGGCTGCAGGCTGCAGGGTGCAGGGGTAGGGCCTGGGGTGCCCCCTAAATGGTACCAAATACAGCAGCAGGGGCTGTGGGCAGGCCACACCCTTTAATAGTGAACAAGAGCCACCACTTATGTATGGTTGCGTTGGAACCTTCCACTCAAATCTTCCATTTGATCTTTACAGCAACAACCCCGTTGGGTAGGCTAATTATATTGTCCCTTTTTAGATAAGCAACTTATGAGCTAAGAAGTGACAGGTGCTAGGATTCAAGTCCAGCATTTTTTCCCTTTAACAGCTTTACTGGGGAATAACTCATAGAGCCTAGAATTCACCCATTTCAAGGGTACAATTTCATGGTTTTTGTGATAATCGGAGATGTGCAGTCATCATCAAAATCCATTTGGGACATTTGCCTTCCCTCAGCAGGAAATCCACAAACCCTCTAGTGGTTACCCCCATTTCTCCCCAGCACCCCAGGCGCTGCACACCATAGTCCAATGTTGATCGACTTTCTGTGTCTATAGATTCGTTCATTCGAGACATTTCATACAAATGGAAGCACGTGTCCGTAGTTCGGTTCTTCTAAGGGCCGAGTAATATTCCATTGTGTGGGATGAGTCCATACTTTGTTTATCGGCTCACCAGTCCATGGACATTTGGTTGCTTCCACTGCTTTCCTATAGTCAGTGATGCTGCTACAAACATTTGTGCCCCAGACTTTGTGTGGAGGTGTGTTTTCATTTCTCCTGGGTAGACGGGTACCAGCAAGTGGAAACACTCAGGCATCTCAACTCCACGCCCTCTGCAGGCATGGCGGGCTTCTAGGACCGGCCTGTCTACAATACAGATAATTCACTAGTTAGCACTGGCTATATCATAATTTCATAGAAGACTTTAATGAATACATTTCTCTTAATACAGAGTTCAGTGATAAATAATGAGGGTCATCTAGTTTGTTTATAGGACATTAGGGGTCTCCATTATCTCTTTGACCCTCACTGACCAGCTATCCCATGCGCATAAAGATGCTAAGGAATGTATTGGCCATGGGGGAGGGGTGGGTGTCTTTGTAATAAATCCTATACTGAGTACCCACCATGTGCCAGGCACTGAGGGAAGAGCTGGGGACCCACGGAATCAAAGAACCCAGCACTGGAAACTATTCTGAAAGCTACCTGTACATTCTAAGTTCTAACCTGCCAGCCCTCCGCTACTGTGTGCTCCGAGGACACTGACGTCTGCCAATCACTCGTCTTCGGCGGAATGCCTCACCCTCTGAGCAGAGTCTCCTAGGCTTCCTCCAGGGGCCTCTTCTCTAGGGCACAGTTACAGCAGTCCGTGGTTTCTTTTCTTCCAAAATAGGCTTTGAAAGGCAAACTCTACTGTTTTCTCACTCCCCCAAGACTTTTCTGCTTCTGCTGCGTTTCCAATGCAATAGTGACACAAAATAAGATTCATAATTTAAGGGCCGCGAGTAACCAAAATGTAAATTGCCTGCTGGTTGAGTTATGCCATAAAACCCGTGAAAGTGGTTTTCTCCTTTACTTTGTAGTATGGATTGACATGTCACCAACTGCCACGCTGTTGCTTCAGGGCACTGTTCCAATGGAGATTAGCATTACAAGAAGCCTTTTTTCCTGTTATTTTTAACATTGGTGCCTCTTCCCTTGTGGTAATGCTCTGAAAATAAGTTAAGTGGGAGAGAAATGAGGGCTAATTTGATCTGAGAACCTACTTTCTCATACCGATTTGGGGTCAGAATGTACTTTTTTTTTCCTTTTTCTTTAAAGCAAGGACAACAAACATAATATGAAGATTTTCTAATAGCAGGTTCTCACCCTACTACTTCTTGAACCAAGTGAATTTTTCCAAAACCAGATAAACAATTTTGCTTGTTCTGAAGGCTGGATGATTATTCCATGATGCATAAGTTACAAATACTTAGCAAATACCTGAACCAGGTTTTGGAAAGATCAGATCTACTTACTTGTCACTGTATGGAAATCTTTTCACTGAGCCTGGTTACAACATTTTCTCATTCGGGTACAAAACAGTATGTTCAGAGATTTAGAATTACCAATGAGTGAGATTTTTTGGAAATAATATTTCCCCTTTAAATATCCTTATTTATTTCTGATAAGAGAACGACGTGTGTGTTTAAGCATCCCCCCCCCCCCCCCCCCAAGGAACACTGGTTTTTGCAGAAGGGCTCATTTGCTCCTGGAGGAGCCAATTTCATCCGTCCCTCGAGGCATTTCGGGCGTGGAGTAAGGCTTAGACTGCCTAGAAAATGCTAGACACTTCGCGTCCTCCTCCTTCTCCCCTAAGAGGTAACACAGTTACAAGTGTAAATACAAGGGTTTGCTTGAGGGAGACTTGGGGAGAGAAGCTACTCAGAAGAAGCTATTTCCCTCCTTCGCTTGCTTTGTTACGCCGAACACACACGTTTCAGTGATGAAGGATCATCCTGGCAGTGTGGACCCTCGACAGAGAAATAGCCCAGTGGGGAGCGTCAGGGGCCTGGAGGGTGGACAGGGACCTAAGGAAGACCAGAGGACTTGGAGGGCACCTAGCTGGTGCCCTAGGTCACAGCTGCTATTACTGGAAAGAAGGAACAATGAGGGAGGTGGGGTGGAAGACCAGCTGAGGACTACAACCCATGACTACAAAGCGGCCATCTTCCCCTTTGTTACCCGCCAAACACCACGATTGAAATTCATCTGGCCCTGGCTGGTGTAGCTCAGTGGATTGAGTGTGGGCTGCGAACCAAAGGGTTGCTGGTTCGATTCCCAGTCAGGGTACATGCCTGGGTTGCAGGCCAGGTCCCTAGTGGGGGCCATGTGAGAGGCAGTCACACATGATGTTTCTCTTCCTCTCTTCCTCCTTCCCTTCCCCTCTTTCTAAAAATAAATTTTAAAAAGTTATTTAAAAAAAAGAAAGAAATTCACCTGGAAGGGAGGTGGAAAGGAGGTAATGACAAAGAAACATTCTACACAGTCTTTGCCCGCCCCCCAACATCCTCCCAAGTGCCCAGCACCTGGGACCTGGTGTAATTCCGTACAACCAAGCCCTTAGGGGACCACTAACACGTTCTCCAATGGATCCCACTCCCCCCTGCCCCCTCCCACCCCTCCTTCCCTCCCTGGGGCTGACTGACCCTGTAAGTGATCTGGAGAGTGAAGGATTGACCTCAAACTCTCCATCTGGGTTGAACGCATGGTACAGGTTGCCCTAAAACTACAGTTACAGGGAAATATACTTTAAATCTGGAAACGAAAGTGTGTGGGAACGAAGGAAGCAGTGAAGTTGCTCGAGTCTGGCCACGCTGATACAGCGCAGGAAGTGAGAGATCCACGCGCTCTGCTTCACAGCTGACTGAGGAAAGCAGAATCGGTGCCCACTTTGGAGACTGGGTCTAGTGACTGTTAAATGACCCTCCCAGGAGACGGGAGAATGAAGCCTGTAAAAATTCCCAAGTTTTCCACTTCCCTTTCCTCATGCAAAATTCCCCCTGCTCTTCTGGTCGACCTGAAAAGACTCTCAGAAGGATATATTGCAACAGTTGGAATTATTCGTAACTTGGAGACCCTTGACACAGAAGTTGCCTAGTTACAGTAACCAGCTGGTTTTGCATTTCCCCTAAAGAGTTAAATTGAACCTGAGAAGCGACTTTCTCATACTGATTTGGGGTCAGAATGTATGCATTCTATTTTTTTTGGAGGGAGAACAACAAACATAATGTAAAGATTTTCCAATAGCAGCTTCCCACCGTACTCCTCAAACCAAGTGAACTTCTCCTAAACCAGGTTTCTAAATAACTTACTGTACTTACCTATCACTTCCAAAGGTATAAAGTAATTCTCCAAAACAATCGTGAAATGACCATAAAAGTGGTCATAGGTATATCTATTAATGCAGCAAGATTTCCACAGAGCTTTTTGAATAAAATAGACAAGTATAAATACATACAATGCATACTTTTTTTGTATTAAATAGGTTTGCATTTTTTACAGTGAGTTCCAGGCACCGTGAGATTCCACAGGAGCACAATACCATTATCACGCCTAACAAAATTAATAATTCCACAATTTTCATTAACACAGAGTCAAGAATCAAACTTTTTCAGTTGCTGAAAAATGTCTTCCATCAATTTATTTTTTATTTCTTTGCGCCCAGGATCCAATAAAGGGCCACAAGTGGCATTGAGTAGTTATGCTTGCTTTAGTCTTTGAAAACCTGTAGCCTTCCTGCCTTTTTTTTTTTTTTTTGGTCGTGACACGGTTTTATTGGAAGAGTCCAAGCCAATGATCTTGTGGTGTGCCCCCCATTCTGGGTGTCTGACGGTATCCTCCAACACTGCTGGCAAGAACACTTCATGTGTGGCGTTGTTACTCCTGATAGAATCGCATCAGAGGGCAGAGAGTGCCCGGCTGTCCCAGTCACTGACGGCCAGCTTGGTCCCTTGGGGAATGTGGGAGATTGCCACATTTCTTCATTGTAAAGGTCCACTCTCCACTTCCAAACTAGTGGGTAGAGTGTGGGGTGATGCTTAGGACCGCATGAGCATCCTGCTCACATCGACCTCTCCGCCAGGGAGTTTGTTATCTGTTGATATCTTTGTCTGAATCACTGGTTGGGTTGAGCTGGAAGCTTCAAAATGGAGATTTTTCTAATTTTATTGTTATGTCCCCATGTATGAGCCAAATTCCTCTGTAAAGAACTTTCTGTTTTTCTTTTGACAAACATAATTCCTTTTAGTTCAAACACTAAGATAAGAATAAGGCTTTTCCCTAGATTTTGGCCGCCAGAGCAATTTAGCATGGTAGTCTTGTAGGTGTGAGGCAGGAGATGGGGGGACATCCGAGTTGATGAGAAACCCCTGGTTCTGCATGACTCACAGGAAAAGAATGTGAACGAAGGTAATGGTGTCCTTTGTTTGCCTGTGTGGTCCTAGAGCCAATGTCAGCAGCGATCAGAGATGGTGTAGCTTTCATTCCCTTATGTGATAAAGTGGTAGTAACTGCTCAATTTTTGTGTTCTTCTGTACCTATGATGCTGGCTTCCAGATCTTAAATCATTGACCACTTGCCCATGTTCCCTCCACGTGCAAAGTTACTGGCCAGCAGCCTCTCCTAAACTCCAGGTACAGGACGAGTACTGGGCCTCTCCAAGTTCCTGTCTTCTCCCAGCCCCACAGGACGCCCCGAGCCTGGGCTCAGGAGAAGCATCACGCTTCCTTTAGCTCCACACCAAACAGGCCTCTTTCCTGCTCTTGTCCAAACACATCCAAACCCTTCAGAAATGGCTTGTGTTTAAACCCCGGCTGGTGTAGCTCAGTGGATTGAGTGTGGGCCTGCAAACCAAAGGGTCTCCACTTTGATTCTGGGTCAAGGCGCAGGCCAGGTTCCCAGTAGGGGGCGTGCGAGAGGCAACCAAACACTGATGTTTCTCTTTCTGCTTCCCTTCCCCTCTCTCTAAAAATAAATAAATAAAATAAAAGCTTTACAAAAATAAAAGAAAATATCTGCCGCGGGGAGGAAAAAGAAATGGCTTGTTTTCATGGGGGAAAGAAGGGACTGGACAAATGTGGAAGGCGTGAGCCCCTTTGCTGTGACAAGGCGGAGGAGTTTCTCGCTGACCGGGCGGTAGTTTGAGACTTGGGACAGAGGCTGTAGTGCCTAGTGACCAGGGACAGTGCTGAAAGACCGGGGGGGGGGGGCCAGAGTGAGCATAACAAACACAAACGTCGTGGACTTCAGAGCTGTGCCCGTTCCTGGTCTGGTATTATATGAGCAGACACACACGAGGCAAATGTTTGCATCTGGGAGGCCGGGGAGGGCAACAGGCAAGGTCCTGGGTTTGGGAGCCAGACAGCCCACCGTCACCCGTGGGATTCGGGGGAAGTTATTTAACCTCTGCGTGCCTATTTTCCCATAAGTTAAACAAACAAACAAACAAACAAAAAAGATTTGTTAATAGGATTTTGATGAGACAATGTCCATAAAGAGCTAAGACCAATAATGCCTGGCACACAGCATGCACCTGAGACAGGTCAGTTATCATTACTGATACTGGCATTAGTCGGTAACAGTTATCAGCTGCGGCGCTCCCCTAATTCATTCCTAAAGTTTCACCAGGCTGTTGAAACCTGTTCACCTGTGCCTCGAGCCAACCTGATAGAAAATAGACAAATTCAGATAGTTTTCTCCTCTGATGGCAAAACTGGGACAAAGAGACGAAAATGCCTTGCCCAGGGGCTGAGGCTGCTCCTGAAAGGGGAGGCAGTGCTGCTGGAGCTCCCCAAAGACTAGGGCTTAGTCCGCGTGGAGGCCGGAATTGGAATCCAGGCCACCCTGCTTAGTTCTCACGCGTCACCTTGGGAAATTACCCGATTTTTCCGAGCCCTCCAGTGCGCGCCTACCAAAGAGGGATAAGGAAGATGCCAAAGGTGGTTAAAACTCAGTAACATGGACGTATGAAAAGTGCGTGTGTCCTGGGCTCCAGAAAATGGGTCTCCCCAATTATTATTATTGTTGTTGTTCTTATAGCAGATCCTGTGAGGCGCAGGCGGCGCCCGTCTGGGAGGCTGCGATGTGTTTTGGCTCCCCATCGTGCTCCAGCGCCTGGCGCACTGCCTGGCACCCAGTAGACACACAGGAAACGTTTGTGGAATGAATGCACATCGTCTGAGGAAGGGAGGGCAGCCGGCTGACTGCCTCCGAGCTTAGCCCTCGCTTCTCAAAGGCGGAGCCTGAAGCGGCCCGCAGCCGGGGAGCCCAGGTCCTCGTTGGCAGTGAGCCGAAAACCACTGCGTCCCTGACGCCGCTGCCTGAGCCGCGGGAGGGCGCCCCGCCTGGACGCTCCCCTCTGTGCCAACGGCTCTCTTCCAACCCCTATTTCGGTTTTTTTTCTTGTTTGCGGTTTATTTATTTAAGCATTTACAGCTGCCGGGAGCAGGGGGGCTGCTGGGAAGCAGGGTCAGGACCGAGGTCGCGGTCTGTATTTGTTTTCTGCCTCCCCATCTCAGCGCTGGCGAGTCACAACACGGCTCCTCTATTTGTGCACCAGAGGGGGAGGCTCGCGGTCCCCACCTCCTGCAGGGCGAGGAAGGGCGCACGCAGTTCGGTTCAGTAAAGTGCCCTCCAGCCACTGGCCTGTGTCCCCGCTTGCGGGGACCGTCGCTCCCGGGCTTAGTTTTCCGTGCAAACCCGAGCCGATTAAGTAAAGACAACCTCGCGCCTTCAATCCCTGACCGCAAACACTGGCGTTTCTCTGCCCTGGATTTCTGAAATTCTTGGCTCGCGACGCCAGGCGCGCGGAGGGAGGGAGAGGGAGGGAGGGTTCCAGCTGGTAAAAACTTCCCAAAGCAGAAATCCGAGCGGGTCCCCGTCCCCCATTCCCGGATACACCTGCATTCAAGGGAAAGAGGTCAGACGGATGATGAGGGTCCCCAAGGGATGGGGGCGCCCTCCAGGGGCGGCTTTGTGGGGCGGGCCCCCAAGCCCCGCCAGGTCCGAGCGAGGACCCGCGTGCAGAGTCCAGACACCCCACTTGACGCCCCGCCCCTCCCCGCCCGCGCATCTACTTAGAGCCCCGCCCGCTGCCCAGGGGATTCTGGGACTGGAAGTCCGTCCCGTCGCCCCAGGGCCATCGCATTGCGGCCTCGGACTACATTGCCCAGGGAGCTCCCCGGCCTATATAAGGCTCCAAGAGCCGCTTCCAAGTGCAGTAACCATGTGGCTGTACTGCTGAAGCGCTCCCTCAGGCTCGCTGGGGTGGGAGGAGGTGCAGGAGGCGGAGGAGGCAGAGGGTGGAGAGCGAGAGCCACGCCGAGAGGAGGTGTGGGTGTACCGCTTCCATCCTAACGGAACGAGCTCCCTCTTCGTGAGCATGGGATTACCCAGCGGCTGCTGACCCTCTCCTCGCCCTGCACCCCCAAACCGGCGTGGCTCCCCGGGTACCAAGGTAGTGGCTGGGGCCGGGCAGAGGGCGCGGGGAGTTGCACTGTCCCCACGACGCACAAGTTTGTGTCCCGCTCTGTGGGAGTTCTTGGTGGATTTGAAAGCACTTGCAGGCGTTTGTGGGTTCTTTTACTGCGGGCATTTTTTTTTTTTTGAGGGGGGAGTTCATTTGAGGTGAAAAAAATTCTCGACTCCAGAGACTGGCTTTGAGGGCTCCCCATTCTGCAACGGAATGGCGTTCCCCCAAGTTGGGAACTGTTGCAGCGGGTGCAGAAAATAGGTGTTTTTGTTTTGGGTTTTTTTTTTTTTTTTGCCGGCGGGGGGGGGGCAGTGTGAGTCCGCCTAAGGAAACCATTTTTCATAAAATGTAACCCTCGCTCGAGCTGCACGGTGGGGAGAATCGTGCATGTGTGGGGGCCCCAGTGGGGAGGGTTTAAAAAAACGGAAGAACACCCGGGGAGCGTTGAGGGCTGAAGTGTGGACGAAGCTCGCGCCCAATGGGGATGCGGGCTTCTGACGCTGGGCCTGCGCTGCGGGAAACAAGTGCTTTCGGAGCCGCCGAAACACGTCCGGTAGTTCCAGTACCGCCCCCCCTCCCTCCACGGGCCAAGCCCGTGCCTACTGGCAGTAAGTGCGCCGGGTTACCTGGACTCTTCTTCCCCCACGTGATTCCACCAACCTATCTATCAACTGGGGAGGGGGCGGGGGAGCAGGGTATCTCTCCAGGAAGGAGGTTCCAGGAGGAGGAAGGTGGGAATTTGGAACATTTGTGTCGGGGACCCACCTTCGTGGTCTCACACGCAGTCTTCTTTTCCAAACCCTTAGGAGCTGACTCCGGAGCAGCAGGATTCGCACCCGGGCTGGGTGTGTTTTGACAACGGAGTGGGAGTGCCTGACGAGGGTCAGGTGAGTGTGGACGCCTGTGCTAGGGCTGGAGGCAATAATGACTTTTTGTTCTAAGCCTGTTTGAAGTCGTCTCTAATGAACCAGGGGGATGGGGGATAGAGACGAAAAAGGCTGTGTCCAAAACTTGCCACTGCTTCTGGTGAGAACTCCAGGGACCAGGGGGCCCTGGGGCAAGTCCTGCCAGCTGTTCTGGGGACAGGAGTGGGAAAGGCCACTACCTGGAGCAGTAAAAGGGGTTCCCGTTGGTGGACTGAGCATTGAACTTGCCTGGCAGTGTGCCGATGGCTTAAATTGTGAAGGATGTCGTGGATTTCCTCTGCCAAGATGTGGAAGAAATGTTAACTGCTCCTCTCTCTCAAAAATAGTCACTTTCCTTTTTCTTACTGTGAATGTGCGTTTAATCAGAGTGTTGGACTGCAAGAAATGAAAGTGGCTGCTGGCAAATGGAAAGAATTAGAACTTTAAAAAGGGAAGTGAGTGCTTGGAGCCGAAGATAGTAGCATCCAGCCCTTGACCTGAAGCCATCTGTCAGAGTGTCAAGGTCTGTGGTGGGCCCCCGTTGGTAGGTGCCTTTCAGGGGATGTGAGCTGAGGGTTCGCGTTTATTGGTGAACACAAGCAGCTTCTGTTTCTCCTCCCCAGACGGTCAGCCTGCCCCTCAAGAAAGGGAGGCGCGTGTGCGTCTCTGTCACTGCAGGTTCAGCCATTGAAAGTTTTTTTTTCTTTTGAAATGGTCAGGAGCAGGGTAAACAACAGGGTACAGGGGCGGGGGGTGTCTTAGTAACTTCTTTAACCTTCCAAATATTTAGCAGTTCCCTGGGCTACAATCTTTGGGCTTTTCTAATTAGAAAAGAAAAGCCAGACACTTCATTATAGTAGCCTAGTGCTTTTGTTTCCTGTTGATAAGCTCCTCAGGCCAGCAGTGGATTGGGAAGCATGTGGATGTGTGAGGTCTGGCTCCTCCTGGGAGTGCCAGGGACTCGCCTGGCCGCGTGGGCACTCAGAGGGTCAAGGACTGGACTCCGTTTTCCTACGTGAGCCACAGGCCAGGAAAGGCCGCAGGTCCAAGAGTCTGCTCCACCTGGTCGCTAAAAATCATACTATGGACACATCAAGTGCTTGTAAGCCAGGTCCAGGACCATCACATTATAGACGCCTCGGGTGTCAGGTCCAGGTGGACACACCGAGGTGCAGTTAGTGAAATCACCCGCCCAGCGGCTTGAACATGTGGAAGCTAGGGTGACCGCAGGTGGGGCTGTGCCATGCCTACAGACGCACCTAAGCTGGGGTCGTGGTGAGGGAGACAGTAGGAGAAATGATAAACTTCTTGCTGTTGGTGAAGCAAGTCTTGCTTGTGTCCTGCCAGTGGGGAATACATGGTCCCTGCCCCGAGGTAAGAAGGAAAGGAAGTGATGTAGCCACAGGTGTGGGGACTGCAGACTGGCTGTTCGAGGCAGCATTAGTTTGTTTTGGAAGGCTGCACGCTGAGAGCCTGATTGAGAGTGAGAGAAGCCATGAGGAGCCTCAGGTGCTGAGCCTCTCGCACCTGAAATCCATCTTGCTTATCCTCATCGAGGCACCTGAGCAGGTTAAAGGAATCCGTCCTGTACCCACCTGAGTAAAGTGCGAACATTTCCATCCCCGATGATCTGAACTGGGGAGTGCCGGAACCTTTTCCCATACCAGTCCGTTTGCTCTGTGGACAGTTGTGCAAAGCCCTTTCTCTTCCTGTCCTTGCTTCTCTGTGTGTATTGAAAGTATAACCTGCTCTTTGAATAAGTAAAATCAGAACAGAATAGCCTGTCAGGCAGGGAAAGTTCTTCGTGCTCTGAAGGAATCACTCCTGGCTTCCACTGTGGGCCCTGGGGAAGCTGCTGGGGGGCGGAGCGGGGTGTTACCCATTTCAACCAAGCGGTGCCTTCTGGAGGGGGTTGGCATCTTTTCTGTTGGAACAAGACGAGATGGTGGCTTCGAGGAGAAGTAGATGACATAAGCCACATCTGTTGCCTTTTTCCTCAAAGTATTTTCAACTGAGGAGGACCAGGGTGTGAGAGAGAGGAAAGAAACGGCTAATCCAATGGTATACAACCAGCTGACTTCCAGAGGGAAGAAAGCACATGGTTTTTTTGCAGGTTTATAATGATCTCATGGAAACTCTGCCTGATTTCTTTACAAGCAGCTCTTAAAAAACAAACCAATGTGAAACAAAAAATGCCTAATAGGAACAAGAAGAAAAACAAACAAAAAAAATAAAAGTAGGCCTGGAGTTAGGTTTCTAGGTCAGGCTGTCCTTGGGCCCCTGTGATTAAGGAGTCCACACAAGGCCAGCATCCCATCTTGTTTGCTGTTGGTTTGATCTTTTAAAAGAAAACACATTGCGTTTGCAGACTCTCTAGTAGTGAAGCACACGCACTTTCTCGGTAAACTTCTGCCGTTTTACGTTTTTGCATGGTTCTTTCGATGATGCCCATTAAAGCTTGAAGTCAGTGACGTGACCGACCTAATTTCTGTTACTCCTACCGATTGTCATAGCGTCTGTGGTTCTGAAGTGAAGGAGGAAGAGCTGAAACCCGCCTTGACCCCATCACCCGTGGGGTTGCGCCTCGGAGGGAGCCACGTCCAGGTTCTTGCCTGAGCTGGGCATGGTTTAAGGTGTTTGGTGTGATAAACCTAGTCCAGGAAGTCTAGTACCTGTTAGAGTTGTTACAGCCCCGGTGTCTGTGCCTTCATTTCTTCCCTTAGCCCTTTCTTGTGCCCGGCTGTGTTCTCAGTGCTGGGGCTGCCGCCGTGCGATCCTGCCCCTGAGAGGCTTCTCTGGGTGGAGGCACCTGGCGTAAATAAGCGGGTGTTACAGTGGAACAGGCAGTCAGCACTGTGGGGGAAAGAAAGCAGAGTGAAAGGAACAGAAGTTAAGTGCTGGTGAGGATGTGGAGGAGAAATCAGGACCCTTGTGCTGTCGGTGGGGACGAAAGAGGGTGCAGCCGCCATAGACACCAATGTGGGGAGGTCAGTGGCCTCCAGGGATTAACCCTAGAATCACCAGATGATCTGGTGCTTCCACTCGCAGGTATACACCCCAAAGAACTGAAAGCAAGGCCTGGCACAGATATTTGCACACTCACGTTCACAGCAGCACTCACTGACTATAGCCAAGGCATGGAAACAACTACAGTCCACTGACAGGTGAATGGGGGAGTGGAATGCAGCGCACACCTGGTGGGATGTTCCTCAGCCTTGACAAGGAAGGAAACTCTGACCCGTGCTGCAATGTGGGCAAGTCTGGAGGACGCTGAGCTGAACAGAATGAGCCGGTCACAGGAGGACGAGTGGCGTGTAATGTCGGTCCCCTGAGGAGCTCGGCGCAGGGAGGTCCACAGAGACGGGTCGTGGGGGGCAGGGGAGGGATAGGAAATTCGTTTCCGGGGTAGAGCGTTTCATTGCAGGGAGGTGAAAAAATCCTGGAAATGGATGGTGTGATGGTCGCACAACAACATGCGTGGACTGAACGCCCCTGAGTCGTGTGCTTAAAGGTGGTTAAAATTGCAACTTTCGTGCCTGTGTCACCTCCGGAAACAAACAACAACACAGCAGGGAAGGAGATAAAGCAGGACTCACGTGGAGGACTGGGAACCAGGGAGGGCTTTTTGTTGTTTTTAATTTTGCTTTTTATTTTGAATCCTTGCCCGAGAAGACATGCATAGATTTTTAGAGAGAGAGGAAGAGAGTGAGCGAGAGCTAGAGAGAAACGTCAAAACCTCAGTCAGTAGCCTCCTGTACATGTCCTGACTGGGAATCCAACCGGTGACCTTTGGGTGCACAGGACAATGCTCTAGCCAATCAAACCACGTGGGCTGGGGAGGCTCCTAAACGTGGTGCATTTGAGCAGAAAGCCAAAGGAGTGAGCAGTTAGTCCTGTAGATGCCAGGGAAAGGGACGTTCCAAAGGCAGCAGGTGTGACCCCCTGGGGAGGGTTGAGGGGGCCCAGGGTGGCTGCCGCTGAGGAAGAGTCCTGTCATTCAGACGGGAGATGGGGTCAAGGTCAAACAGTGCAGGTTTCCCTGAGGATTTCTAAACACTCACCGATATTTCAGTGTGAGTCTCACCACCACCAAACTATGTACACCATCCTTTCTGGGGAGACCGGTGAGGACGTCAGTGTCACACACCAGATTTCTAGACTCTCTGGGACTGGGAAGCACTCGGATTCCTGGGATTGCAGTGGCCACCGTTGGAAGGGAACCCACTTTGGTAGGTGGGTTAGCCTACAGCTGGTTGGGACAGCACATTGTAAGCTCCTGGTGATGGTCTTAGGGGTTTATCCTCACCAACCTTCTGTGGCCCGTCCAGTCTTAGGGAGCTCCCCAAGGAGGACTCAGACGTTGCTCCCTAGCATTGCCCTGGAGGGATATGAAGTTCAAGTTAAGTGATTCTTTCTGATAGCCAAAGTGAACCCTTTCCTGTATGCACCCGTGTAACAAACACGCTTTGTTACTTACTGCGTAAGAGGTACACGTTCAGTTGCAGGAAAACGTGAGGAAGTAAAGGGACGCCACACAGTAGGGCTGCTCACTGCTCAACCCCGCCACCCACCGCGAGGGCTGCAGACCCCTCCCTCTGTGCACATGTGAAAGTTGTGTGTGTGTGCATGCGTTCACAGTGCGTGCAGAGGGACTCCTACGGCACTTCCTGCTCGGCACCTCGGCTTTTACGCGAACATTTTTCTTGTTATGAGTGGATGCCTGCATCTTCATTTTTCCAAAGGGGACGCCGTACCTGTGATGGGATCGTGTGCATTTGAGTGGTGACATGCATGGGGTCACGAGGGTGCAACAAGTGTGCCAGGCCTGGCCTCCAGGCCGCCTCCTTCAGTTCATACTGTTTTTTTTTTTTTTTTTTTTTAAAGAAAACTCAATGGAAGATAAAGCACTATTCAGACGTCAGCTATCTTGTTATAAGGATAAAGCCTAGTAATCACTCCTTCAAATATAGAATTTCTCGTCTGTTCTTCAGAGTAACCGAATGCCGTGCGGTGAGTCAGGTCAGGTGCACTCTCTGCCAGTTTGCGCTTGAACAAGCAGACATACTAGTGCATCTGTTTTTGAGCACGTATCTGTCATATTGGGATTCTTTTCTAAAAAAAAAAACAACCCCAGAATACTATTATTCATCTCAAGGAAAAAAAAAAACAAAACTTCAGTTGGAAAGGAGTCAAGTCTGTTCTCACTTCCTTGATACACATATTTAAAAACACGTGTGATGTTGATACACATTTAACAGTTTGAATTAGGATCCAAATAAGGTTGATACATTCCAAATAATTAATGTCTTTTAACGAGTATGTTTCCTGTTACACCTCTTTTTTCCCCATGCGCTTTTCTGTCGCTGCTGTTCTTATTGAAGAACCCGGGGGCTGTGTTCCCCCACAGTTCGGGCTCTGCTGGCTGCATCCGTGTGGTGTCGCTGAGCACGTCCCTCTGGCCCTGTGTTCACTGTAGTTCGGTGTCGGGTGTACAGGCAGAGGCTGGATCAGGCTCTGTTTTTTTGGGGGGGGGGCTGAGAAAGGGGGCCAGGTCTATTTTATTTTGTGACTTCACTTGGGGGGGGCGGCGTATGACGTGTGACACGTCTGGATGTGTCTTCTTGTAACTCGAGTAACGACTGGTGCTCACTGCCTCTGTCAGTTCACTCGTGCTTGTAAAACTGTTTTTTCCTTCGTCATATATAAGCTCACAGGTGGCGGACACAAGGCCTGCGGGGGAGACCCAGCCCTCCACCTTGTTTTATCCGGCCCAGCACCTTGTTTCCACCTGGCGGCAGCGCCGAGCTCCTTGCCCCTAGTTAAGGAGTAGTTACATTTACACAGTCCTCAAATTACATTCGGTCCTTTGAAGGCAACCGTGAGGCTGGTGTGGCCCCCGGTGGAAATGAGTTTGACACCGCTGTATTACCTGGGATAGTTTATGTAAGTTTTCTCCACTTAGTTTTTGGTTCACTGGGACATAGTTCATACATGACAGACAGGATCCGTCCTTGAATTTCTCTCTGTACTTTACTAGGTTTCAAAAATAAGGAGTTGATTCTCCACCATGAGCTCTGGAAGTGGTTCTCAACTGGGGCATGTTGGGCAGTATCTGGGGACATTTTTGGTCGTCACATCTGGAGACATGGTGCTAATGGCATCCAGTGGTTAGAGGCCAGGTCTGCTGCTAGCCAGCCTGCAGCATGGCCCACCCCCCAACCCCCAGATTGTCTAAAATGCCGTCAGTGCTAGTTGTTGAGAAACCCAATGGATACTTTTTTTTGTTAGTATCATTAGGAAGTCATGGATTTAAATATTTTATGTATTTTGTATCCTTTGTGGAATTATTTCTATTGATGTTCCAATTGTCCATCTTTGTTCAGGGAGAGAGACTGTGTAAGTTGGTTCAAAGGACACCACCCCAGTAGTCGGCAGTGGCTTCCTTGCTCTATGAGAGAACGTTCTGGGTTCATCTGTACTTCGCGTCCCAGACCTCTACCCAGGCTCTTCTCCGGGGCCCCCTAGTTCTTTTCAGTGTGAGCTGCTTGTTAGAGACCCCCGCTCAGGGTCACATGGTGCTCTTCTCATTCTCACGAGGTCAGAAGACAAGAGGTTAGAGTGAAGAACGCTTCCCACCGGGACGTTTTTAATGAAAGCTTTTCCAAAAGGCGATCGGCACATCCTTGCTCTTTTCAGAGGATTTCCGAGCGCACACTTGAACCCTTCAGTGTGGCCTCAGTTCCAGCCACCGTTTGCTGGGGCGCAGACACAGCGCCTCCAGGTCCGCAAGAAGTTGCTCGAGTTCTGCATCCAGGTTTTTCAAATTGCGTGGCGACCCAGGAAGAGGTTGTGACATCCGTTGAGTTGGCCTTGGTCAGTGGGTTTTTTAAATGAAGTAGACTAGAATAGACAGCGGTCAAGCATATTGCCCCCATACTTAAAAAGAACTGTGTACGTTGCAACAAACTTCCTCATTCGTTCTCTGTGTGCTGCATGTGCATGCGCGCGCACACACACACGCACACACACACACACACAGCGAACGTTGGGTTATACGTTCCTTCCTGGGGTTGCAGTCCAGTGTTAAAGAAACATTGTCCTCCAGCTTTGTTACTCTGTGGTCCCCAGACAAGCATCACTGGCTTCAGCGGGGGGCCTGTCGGCTGTGCAGATGATCAGGCCCGCCCCGGACCCACTGTGTCAGAAGCTGTGGTTTTAGTGTGATTGCCAGCGGGGGGTCATACACCTGTGGGCATCTGAGAAGGCCTGCGCTGGAGGGTGCTCGCCTCTGTGCCTTTTCACTGCTTGTCTTATTTCTGTGGTTGCTTTGTTTTCCATGGCTGGCTCTCACCTGTGTAGCCTGACCTTTGCCCACCCCTCCCAGCAGCCCTCTCATTTCCAGTTCAGTGTGCAGGTTCCATCAGCAGCCTGGGGTGGCAGGGGATGGGCCTGGCAGGATGCTCTTCAGCATGTGCGCTTGGAAGACGATTTTACTGGCTGCTCAGGCAGAGAGAGACCGAAAGCTCCAACTAACTCTGTGGGGCTGTGAAGTCGCAGAAGTACACCTGCTGGGGGACACCGGGAGGAAGTTGTGTTGTTTTGTCCTGTTTTGGGACCTGCTGAGTCAGCAGAACTTCTGGGCTGCTTTGTATAATGTTCCCCATCAGAGAGTGGTGAATGGGAGAAAAAGTCCCACCGGTGTCCAAGTTCTTGGTGTGTGTCTGCGTTTCAGGAGGAGCCGTATCAGGGAAGTGATTGTGTTTTGCAAGAACAGCTTAAAAGCATCCCGTGCACAGGTTTTCAGCAGAAAAAGCTGATCAGCACGTAGACATGGGACCATTCATTTATGTGCCTTGGAGGATGCGTGCGTTCCTGTTGTGTCCACGGCTTTCCGCAGGTTCTCCTTTCTGCCTGCTGTGCCCCTCCCCACCCCCTCTCCACCCACTTTGCGGAATCCTTCCATCCCCAGTCCAAATGCCTCCTCTCCTGGAAAGCTTTTCCTGATACTTGCAAATCTTTGGTCATTTAAAACTCCACGGCACTTTGTATCTATTTTCCTCCTGGGCCTTTTTGATCTTTAATCCGGCAAGAGTACCCGCCACATTGTTAGTACGCACAAAGCATTTGTCAACTGAAGTTATTTATCTACATGTTTCATTGGCCTTGGAAGGCTGGAGGCTCTTCTCGGAAGAATCTAATCTTTTGTATCCGTCCCCTGATTGGCTCCTTCTTGAACTGGCGTGTTGCTTTGAAAAGCCCCTTTTGCTGGGGAGAGCCCCGTGGGGACCGTGTAGACGTGCGTGAAACAGTCCCTTTTGATAGCTTTCGAGATGTTGCTCTCCGAGGGCGTTGAGCTCAGGAGACCAAGTGTTCGCAGGGGGAGTGGGGTGCAAATTAGGTAGTGAAACAAGCTGCTCTCGGGTGGTAACTGTCTGGGCCTGCCCAACTGCAGGATGGCGGCTCGAGGACAGTGTCACCTGCCTCTTGGGTGCAGGCAAAGCAGGTGACATCTGCGCATCTGTATCCTCTTCTGTAGAGCGGGTGTCGAAATACCCGATTCGGGTCATTGCTGCTGAGTTGTACAGTAAGTGCCTGCAGAGGGTTAGCGAGCGAAACAGCCACATCCGTGTCCTAGATCGGCAGGTCTCCCCCCATGGGGTGAGATGCCCCCTGGGGGGACACTTGGCTGTGTCTGGAGACGTGTCTGTTGTCACAACTGAGGGAGGAGGGTGCTGCTGGCATCCCGTGGGTGGGTGGAGGCCAGGGGTGCTGCTACACCTCCTGCAGCACCCAGGACGTGACCCCACAACTAAAGGATGGTGTGCCCCAAAATGTCAGTAGCTCTGAGGCTGAGAAACCCCAATCCAGAGTTGTTTTCCCGGGTTTAGTGAGACTTTCTCTCTCCCCGAGGATATTAACCTGGCTTGCTTTGCTGGGTTTTTGTTGTGTTTTGTTAGTTTTTGTGGTTCAGGCTGTGGGCAGAGGGGGCATCTCCTCAGGCTGGGCTGACTTTTGCTTTGAACAAATGCCCTCCCTGACCCTGGGCCCTAGCACCGGCCCTGCTGTCGGGAGCCCTGTGGTCTAACCGTGGCCACTACTCAGTTGTGTGACCGCCAAGAAATCACTCAGTGTGTTTGCTTTTCTACCTGTGAAACGGGGAACGGGGGCTTAAGTGGACCCAGCCCACGCCACGTCTCGCTTCCTGGCTGCCAGCTCTGAGCTGCGGGCTCCCGTCAGCCTCGAGGGACAGGGGACAAGGGAGCA
This sequence comes from Tonatia bakeri, assembly GCA_004024845.1. NCBI lineage: Eukaryota > Metazoa > Chordata > Mammalia > Chiroptera > Phyllostomidae > Tonatia > Tonatia bakeri. The sequence continues at coordinate 27,255 of PVIA01007202.1, forward strand.
CACGGCAAGGGCAGTGCTGGCAGCTTTTCTGAGAAGCGGCTGTGTGGGTGACGTGCCGCTTCGGGACAGGACGTGTGGCGGACATGTTTGCCGAAAGGCCGGGAGGGTTCCCTCTCTGTGTTTGTCTCTGGCGTCTCTGGCGTCTCCGGCGTCTCCAGCGAGCCTCGGCGCAGCCAGAGCGCGGCACTGTGACAGCTGCTTTTTCTGAGGTCGTCCGAGAGGGGCCCTGCTTCGAGTCGAGCTTTCTGCGTGGGTGATGTCCTTCGGGGCTGGCTGAAAACGAAAGCAGAGTGTGACTTTCTAGGCTCTGAGAGAAGTGCCTTTTGCCGTGGAATAAATTCTCCCTTGCTGGGGACTTGTTGCGTTTCTGAGGACCGTGTGGTCGGCCGGCCCCCAAGGGGACATGCAGGCTGGTCTGTGTGGGGGGTCCAGCTCAGAAACGTGCTGCTCGTCCTCCTTTCACTGTGAAGATGACACCGTCCAGTCCTTGCTCAAGGGAAGTTCCAGAGTTAATCGTGCAGGCTCCTGGCAACCGAAGCAGAGACCTGGTGAGGGGAACTTTTCCCTTCTTGCGGCGGCTCCGCCGGGAAGGCAGTGGGCCCTCTCTGCCGGATTTCCAGCCGTGTGACCATATATGTACCTGGGCCAGGGCCTCTTAGGGAGGCTTGTGCTCCTCCAGAGGGAGTGGCCTTGGCCTCCAGCCAGGACACCGATCCGGTGCCAGCAGCCCTTCCTTTTTCTGGGCATTCTCTTGTTTTCCCTCCCAAGGGCCTTCTGGTTTGTCGGGCTCTGTCTGCGGGGCGCTGCTGGGCCTCAAAGGGAAGTGGCGCCTTTGGTGCTGGCCAGGGCTCTGGCCCTCAAGGCCTCACCGGGTTTCTGGGGATCAGGGCCTCTTGGAGCTCCAGGTGCTTTTACATCTTTGCCCAGAAGCCCTTCTCTTGGCTGCCTCACTTTAAAGGAAGCCTTTTGATTTTATTCTTTTAAAAATTCTTTTTAAGGCAAGCAGCAGTACCACCAGCACTGAAAGGCCTGGGCAGGGGCCTCCATGTTTTTCAGGAGGTGGAGGTGGTGTGGGTGTGCCAGGAAGGACGGGGGTGGGGGGGCTGATGGGTTTCCCAGGGTGATGTTTTCCAGCAGAAGAATGACTTCCGGTGCTTTGGGGCCAAGGGGTGAAGCTTGGCAGCCCAAGGGCCCACACAGTGAGGGCTGTGTGGGGTTGACGCGGTCATCCCCTCTCACCGGGCGGTGCTTTGCATTTGGCCAGGAGCAGTGGAGAGAGCGTTCTGCTGGGGTTGGCAGTGACCTGTTCAGGTAGATGCATCCCACGCAGTGTCCCTCGTGTCCACTCATCACGTGGACCTGCGGGTCGGTGCCGCCAATCCTCCGTGGACTGGGAGAGGCTCAGGACAGCAGCTGAGGAGGGGAGGAAACGCGGCAGGCTGGGGAACGGTGGACAGGAATGCTTCCTGTCTGCTTCCCCTGTGCTGAGTACGCCCGTCCTTTTCTTTTTCTCATTTAATTCTCAACACGTTTGATGAGGGCAGCCCTCCCTCTGCAGATGAGGAAACCGAGGCCCAGAAAGAAGACGGGTCTTGGTCAAGGTTACGAGCTTCCCATTACCCTGGGACGCGGGCGGACCGCTGCCTCTGGCTGCCCCCTTCTCCGGTCTGACCCTGTTCGTTCTTCCTTTCCCATCACCGCTCCAGCCCAGGCCAGTGTTCTGCTGCCCGAGGGCCTCTGTACCCGCGGCCTGCGCTGCTGAACACGCTCTTCCACGTGACGGCTCTGCGTGGCCGCCCCATCCTGACTTTCAAGTCTTAGCGTGGCTGTCCCAGCCTGCCCCTCTGACCAGCCAGGCTCCGGTGCTCATCAGGCCGCCCCGTTTCGGTCCTCAGGTGGCGGTTATCCCATCCTCCTCGTGGCAGTTGTCCCTCTCTGGTTCGTCTGGCCCACTCGGTCTTTCTGGTTTGGTTCCCGTCTGTCTGCCTTCACCGAGTTACAGGTACCATGAGAAGTGGAGCCTTCATGGTTTTCTGTGGACCTACTACCCCCCGCCTGGAGTGGGGGCAGCCCATAGTAGGTGCTCAATAAACGTGCTGAGTGGAAAGGAGGGTTCAGGTTTCAAATCAGGGGTCCCCCTGAAGGCTGTGGCTGTTCAGCAGTGTGGTTGGCATCTGAGTCCTGCTCTGTCCAGCGTCTCCCATTGGCCCCGTGTGGGTCCTGAGCTCAGAGCCAGGGTCAGGCCACAAGAAAGCTCACGGCCGTGCCTTCAGTTCAGTGGGGCTTGGCGCAGGCTCACCAGTTACCAAGGGCCCCAGAGACCTTCTCTCCATGTGAGTCAGAACAATTGGCACTTATTGCATTAGAAAGGAACGCTGGGAAACCAGACAGAAGACATGAGGAGTAAAATAAACCGGTCACCCATTGACACAGTAACATGTTTTTCCAGTGTTCAATAACTGCTTTCCAAAACAAAAACAAAAAGGCGGTGAGAAGAGTGGCATTGCCGTACACTTCACAGAGTGTTGGAGGCCGGGCTTGACAGGACACGGCTGGGGCCGCGTCACAGACCTACTTGTGCTCCAGTCCCTTGGGGTGTCACTTGTCCTGCGGCTTCTGGAAGACCCCACTGGGCACCTGCGGGACCTCGTGGAGAGGCAGTGGTGCCTCGGTGTTGCTGGGAAAATGGTTTCGACTCTGCAGGCCCTCTGCAGGGGGCCCTGTTGAGAGCCAGGGGCTTGTAGGTAGTTGGAAAGCATGGGGGCAGCGGTGACGTCTGATGGGGGGTGACAAGCTGGAGGCTGATGCGGTAGAACCAGCTGAATGTCTCCCAGTCCAGGTGTCATGTCAGACCTTTGTGTTCAGAAATACCTGCACGGGGGCTCATTTAAGCTGCTCTTGCAAAAGAAAATTGCCTCCCAGCGAAAGCTCCTGAATTGCAAAGGAACACCGAGAACCTGGAAGTCACAGGGCTTGTCTTGCGTTCATCTTTTTTTCCTTTTTAATTTTTTTTATCTTCCCCTGAAGACGTTTTTTTTTTTCATTGCTTCTAGAGACAGAGGAAGGAAGGAAGGGAGGGAGGGAGGGGTTGGGCGGGGCTGGGGGGTGGGGGAGAAAGAGAACATCAGTTGGCTGCCTCCTGTGCTCTCCCACCAGTATCGAACCTGCAGCCTGGGTTCTGTGTGCACCGTGACTGGGAATCAGCCCCGCAGCCTTCCAGTTTCCGGGATGGCGCTCTGACTGAGCCCCACTGGCCAGGGCACATGCATCCTTTTTGGACCAGCAGGAGTCCCCCTAGAAGGCCCCAAGTCCCATGCCGGGAGGACTTCGGAAACCTAGAACGTCTGAGAATAGCAGCTTCAAGTACAAGTTCCTTTCCAGCTTTCACCCTGTAGCCCTTGCTTGGTTCTCCTGGTAGCTTTCGGTGGCTCTCAGGTGTGTCCTGTGATAGAAACAGATGGCCCCGGAGCCGTTGAAAGCAGGTGAGGCCCTGCTAGCCTACTTAAGACTGTAAGAAAGGTAAACGGGTACTAATCCAGGCCTCCAGGACTGTTTTGCACATGTCTTGGGTGATGTATATGAAACGGTCAAAGTTAAGGTCATCGGATGCCAACACAGGAGCGGTGCATGGGTGAGGGGTGGCGTGGCTGGGGGCTTCGTTCCCCGCCCCAGTGCTGGGCAGTGTTCGTGCCCCCCAGGCCCCCATTGCTGAAAGTCAGACTCTGTGGTGCCCCAGGGCTGGGTGGCTTCATCTGAATTAAACCATGGAGGCCGGCTTGCGTGTGTCTGTCAGGTCTGCACGTGTGTGGTTCCGCCCATCATCTGGACTGGCAGCGCGTTGGGCTCCCGTCTCCTGTCTGCCCGCCCCCTTGAGGAGTGAGTGGCACCTCAGGTGACTTTGTGGTTAACGAAGGTGTTCTAATTTGGTCTCATTGCGGGAACTGCTAACTTTTACATTCCGAATTTCGTGTAGGCGACAGTTGAGATTTTTCTCTTTTTTTGAAAAATGAATATAATGCAATTAGTTAAGTGTGTGCGGGAGAAAGAGATGGAAAAAAATTACAAGTGCGTTTTCTGCCACAAAGCTTTTAGAACAGAAAAAAATATTCCGAGGCTTATCTTGAGCTGCTTAAAATGAAGCGAACATGTTTCTTTTTTCAGCGAGGCTGTGCTTTCGCCTGTCTTAACACCAAAGTGGAAGAGGTTCTAAATATTGAATTACCATCCCTTTGAAGAGGTTCCGCCCCCCAGCAGGGGCCTGGTTTGACAGGCGAAGGGAGGGGAGTGGAGCTGGCCCTGGCTGTGGGGTCTAGTGAACCTGGGGGCCGTCGGGCAGAAAGTACCAGCCACCTTATGAGCTGAAGTAGGATTAAGCATTTCTGGGACCTTGTGCATTCGAGTGGGTCCCCGCAGCACTGAAGAGATAGGACACGTGTATCGAAAGAATCACAAGTCACGAGCAGAAGTGAAAGCACGCTTCAAAGGAAGAAAAGTGAAATTTCACTTTCACTTGAAAATACAAAAAGGAGTGCTCCATAAGGGCCAGATGCGGTGGGGTGAGCACCTTGGGGAAGCTGTGTGCCTCACCCCCCCGCAGCGCCCCAACAGGTAAGGAGGGTTGCCTGCCCCTGCCCCGTAACCCCTTGCCCCACGTTTCAAAGGGATGAGGCAGCTGAATGAAGTTCAGAGAGGTTATGCAGTTTGCTTCAGGACACACAGCTGATGACCCGGCATGTGAACCCAGGCCTTCCAAGTCTGTTTCTAGCCCACTTGGAGACACAGGGGTGGAGGGACTTCTTCCCAGGGACAGGAGTTAGGAATTGTTTGGGGGTCCAGAATTTCTTAGAGAAATCTGTTGAAAAGAGCCGCCGGGTGTCTCTGCTCTGCCTTCCATCCGACAGTCTGAGCCGGGCTTCACTTCTGTGTAGGAAAACCCACAAAGCAGTTCAGGTTCTTTTGGGCAACAGAGGAGGGGGCGCTGTAGTCACGTTGAACCCAGACGTGGCTGCTCGTCTGGACTGGAGGCTGGGGAGCTCCAGAAGAGCTGTGCTGCCTGCTCTCAGGGTCTCACAGTCTAGGGGTGCAGGTGGGTAACGGAGCAGCTTCAGGATGGGGTGGTGGGGGCACTGTGGAGAGAAGTGCCCCGGACATGGCTGCCAGATCTGGGGAATCCGGGAGGGCTCCCCGGAGGCTGTGATATCATATGGGAACTCCAGGGGTGCCGAGTTACCCCCAGTGGTGGTGGGAGAGGGGAGCAGGGTCAGGCTGCCAGCACGGCGAGGAAGTGGTGGGCGTCTGGAGAAAGCTCATTGAGGCTAGAGTGTGGAAGGCGGGAGAGAAGGGTGTGGGGAGGGAGGAGGGGCCAGGGGCAGAGACCAGATCATGGAGAACCCCGGAAAGATTTGGGGAGCTGTTAAGAGGAGGGGCATGCTCTGGCTCCCAGGAGGCCTTGCAGGCTGCCTGTGGGAACAGGCTGGGGGAGGGACAGAGGCAGCCTGGCGGCTGGGGAGGCTTGCTGCGGCCCAGCCGAGTGAGGGCACTGGCTGAGATCCGGCTGGAGGCAGAGCAGTTAAAAAGAATTGGAGGAGTCGTAACTGAACACGGAATTTTACTGATTAGACTTCCTTATTCACGTCTTTCCTGAATCTCTACCGAGCACCTACCATGGACCAGGAGTTGGTGATGGGAATACAATGGTATGCAAAACAGATTCCAAGGCAGGCTGGCCTTGAGTCGGGATGGGCGGGCTTGGGCTGGCAGGAGCAGCACAGGCAGTGGCCCTGGGGCAGGGGTGAGGAGGGTGAGCCCTGGAGGCGCCCCGGGCGTTGTGCTGTGGGGTACAGGGAGCAGGCGTAGAGGAGGAAGAGCAGGCTGGGCAGGCAGGGGAGTTCTTTCTGGGGAGCGGAGATGCTGCGGACATCCAGGGGCCGCATCCCACCCGCTGCTGGCCGGGAGATGCAGGTTTGGGAATCTCGATCACAGAGAAGGCTCTGGAGCCAGCAGAGAGGAGGGGATGAGCGGGAGGGTGTTGCGAGGCACAGAGCATCGCAGAATCTGAGAGTGCAGAGTCGGGGCCGCCGCCGCCTTTGGTTCTGTTCTCTGAGGAGATCTTGGAGTTCGTGTTTTTATTTCTGCCTTCCTTAAGAATAGAAGCAGGTTGCTTGGGGACGGGGACAGAGGCCTGCCGCTGGGCCAGGGGGTGGTATGAGGCTCAGCCGGGCCACCGCAGCCTCTGCCCTGTCTGCCTGTCCCCCTGTCTGTCCCGTCAAGCCACCTAGAGAATCCTATTGTGAGAGGCACCTCAGCCCTGCAGAGGGAGGCTTCTGCAGGTTGCACTCTCACTCCGGCCAGGACTTGGCTGCATGCTCCGTCAGCACGATCCTGCGGAACCTCCTGCGCACCTGCCCAAGGGGGAGCCTTGTGTCACCCCAGTATTATGGGTGCAGCAAGCGAGGCGTGGGGGCCTTACGGACCTGGCCTGTAGCCCTCCAGGGTCAAGGGGACCGGGCTGGCCTGTAGCCCTGGTGCTCTGGCCCCAAGTGGGGGGCGGGAGTGAGTGCTCCCGAGGCCAGGCCAGGCCAGGTCAGGAACAGCGAGGGCGGTGATGCTTTGCAAGCAAGCCAAGTCGTACAGAGAAATCAGCCTTGTGGTGTTCAGAGGCGTTTGAGCGTCAGAGAAGCAGAAATTCTGGGGGACGGGGGCGGTCCTCGTGGGGTGGGGGAGTCTGAGGAGACCACATTGTGTCTCCTCACCCGGCTCTCTGAACCTGGAACAGACCCCAGTGTTCGGGGCTCACTTCAAAGCCGAGACCAGCTGTAGGAGACGTGGGGGGTCCCCTCATGGGCCAGGGGTGTGATTGCACGCAGCACCTGGCTCCAGCCCTCACCTGCGTGTTGGAAAAGGCCCGAGGGCCCTGCTTTTGGGAGCGTGGCCTTTCTCAACAGGTGAGGCTGGAAGGGTAATTACTAGCTCCCTGGAGCAAATGGGCCATCGCAGGTCCCACGGGGTCGCCCGTTTGTTAGGGTGCTCAGCCGGTGTTCTGCACAGGAGAGCCTTTGCTGTGCAGAGTTTAGACGGTGAAGCCCTAGAACCTTCTGGAATTCCACTTCATGTTCTTAAAGAAATACTAAAAAAATTACTAGCACTGATCAGTGAGTCTGCCAGCCCCGTTCCAGCCCCTTTCTCTGCGGCACTCCATCTGTTTGGCACAGCAGCGCCTGGAAGGGAGTTTTGTCCTCATGTTGCAGAAGAGGAAGTGGAAGCGGAGAGGTTGGGGGGCTGGGTGGCCGTGGGGGCTCGTGGTCATAGCTGTGCAAGAGAGGGGGTGGGGCCCTGGAGCTGGCAGGCCAAGACCAGGTCAGGGTGTTAGCAGAGAGGCCTGGGTGCTGTGTTTGCGGCCCAGGGTCATGCAGCCCAGGGCAGGTTGGCCTGGGCACTGCTTTTCTCTTCGGTGGTTCCTGCCCCCCACCTCCACCATTCTGTGAGCTACACAGGGGCTCTGGGTGCAGCTGGTCCCACCTCAGATTTAGAGGCAGGTTCTCCTGCCTGCCTCTGCCCTGCAGAGGGCTTCCGGAGGCTGCTCCTGGCCACCATCCCACCTCCTCTCCAGGCCTCTGTGCACCTTCCTGGCCTCTGCCCTTCCTTCTAGGACAGCTCTGATGACCACCTCAGGTCCCCCTCTCCCCCCTTCCACTCTGCCTCCCACTTCTCCCCTTTCTTCCCTCCTCCCTGCCGCACCCCCTTCACTGCCAGTAGGTGGGAGAGACCCCCGAAGGTTCCCAGCCAGACCCGAAGCCTTCTCCCTGGTCCTTTGTGAGGGGACTTAGGTTAAGACCCCCGGGGGAGCATCTGTGTCCTTTCACTTTCCGCCCCTTGCACGGTTTTTGTTGCATTTTTAAATTACCCCTGAAGATTGCCCAGCTGAGGATCATTAACTGTGGTGTCTGGACTGATTGGTCTGTTTTGGGAAGGGGTGGGGGTACATAAAATCTGACTAAAGGTTTCTCGCTCAGTTATCTAAGCTTGTGGGTCAGGAAGAAGACACTTATGTAATTTCTTCTGACTTACCAAAGTGCTGTGTGGCCATGGTAGAAAATTAAGAAACACTGAAGTAAACCAATTAAGTAGAGCTGTGGCCCTGGCTGGACAGCCCAGTTGGTTTGAGGGTCACCCCGATAGGCCAAGGTCGCGGGTGCAACCCCTGGGCAGGGTGCGTACAACAGTCGACCAGTGAATGCTCAGTAAGTAGAACAACACGTCGGTGTTTCTCTGTCTCAAATCAATAAAGTAAAAAATACTAAAAGAAAAATATCAGTCCTCCATAGTCTCACCCCCAGAGAGGAAAAAAAGAAGGGTGGACATTTTCCTCCAGGTCCAGGGCCCCTCACAGGTGCAGAGCCCTGCTGGAGGGCCCGAGAGGTGGGCTGAGGTCATGACCCCGGCCTTCCTGCTTGCTAATGCACACACCCTGGGTGTCTCACCCCCTCTACATCTGGGCTTCCCAACAGTGACCCAGGATGGATGGCAAAGCCGGCCCCCACGCCGTGGTCGTGAGGGTTCAATGCAGGAGGACTCATGCAGCCCTCCACCTGCTGGGGTGAGCTGTCCTGCCAGAGGGTTGTGAGCCATTCTGGTCAGGAAGGGATTAGCGCAGACTCGGGTAGCTGGTGCTGCGGCCCACACCGGGTGCTCCCGCCCTGTCCTCCGGGACACCGAGTCCTGGCCACCTCTCAGCATTGGGGGCCTGGTGCCTCCCATTTCAGGTAACTGGGTGGAGAGGGGCTTCAGATGGCAGGGTCCCTCTGCTGTTGCCTGGCCTGGGCTCTGCAGGGGCAACAGGCTCCCTGGAGGGGCATGCCCAGGAGGAAAAAGGTGAGCACCCTGGACCAGGGCCTGGGCGCACAGCTGCCCTCCACGCTCAGCGACTCTGCAGGGCACTTCTGCGAGGACCGGGCGTGCAGATGGGGATTTCTTCGGCCCCCAAGTTCACACCGAATTGCTTCCCGGGAGTCAGCACCGGAGGCACGCAGGCTCCTGGCCAGTTCAGGTCTGGCTTTTACACGCACGCACGCAGGAAGTAGGACTGCGCCGTCACGTCTTCGGTCTGTGCAGCCTTTGGATGCTGCCAGAAACATTGGTTTGCCTTTGGGCATAAAATGTCCAGTTCGGAGCAAGTGGCCTGATGGTCAGTGGACTTGAATCTGGAGACCGGGACAGGGCAGTGGCCCCTGTGTGCGTTGCGTGTGTGTGTCTCCCTGGGGTCACGAGGGGCTGACTCTCAGTGCTGCCGCTCTGCACACAGAAGTGCAAGTGCAGTGAAATGCTGCCTGTCCCGCTGGGAGGTGTTGGGGACGAATGAGTCGTCCCTTGCTGCTTCTCAGACACGGGAAAGTGCAATTCTTGAACAGTCAGTGTTCAGTCCCGGTGCCCCTGCTGAGGTGGGAGAGGTGCTTCCCGAGACTTCGCTGCAGGGTCCCTCCAGGGAGATGGCTCAGCCCCCACGAGGAGCCAGGAGGCATTGTCAGGAGAAAAGAGTACCTGGAGGGAAGACTCGGGAGGCGTGGCTCTGGGGATCTGGATTGGCAGGAAAGGTCAGGGGAAGACCTACACACCTGTGCATCTACCTGGCAGGTGCCCCTGGGCGCTGGGGGGTCACCTGTAGCCCATACCAGCAAGCACACTGCCTTCCCATGCAAGGGACTCATGTCTGCAGGTCAGCTCAGCTTTCTGCAGCTGGCTCCCACTGCTCGGTGCTGACGGCCCTGGCGAGGCTGTTCCCGTGAGTGGGGGCAGTGTTTTCATTGGGGGCGTGTATGTGTGTAGTGATTGAGCGGTTTCCAGAACTGCCCCTAACTAGCCGCATGCACTCCCGACCGGGTCCCTGCACCTTACTCTCACCTGTATCGGGACAGGTTTGGATGAGGGGCTGAGGCCCTTCCTCCCTGCACAGGTGTTTCTGGTGAAGGATGAGAAGGAAAGACGTGGAAACAGCACCTGGGCGGAGCACGTCCCGTCCAGGTTTGGCGCTCTGAGAAGGCTGCTGAGCTTCCTGGTATTTGTTCAAGGTTTCCTCTTGTTGGCCTTCCTTTGCTGCTTCAGCATCTGGCCCCGGGCACCTCTGGGCCTGAGCTTTCTACCAGGTGCCTCCTCCTGACTTCACGTTCCCCGAGGCCACTGGCCCTCATTAGTGTTTCCTGGGTCAGACTCGCCAGCACCTTCCTTGCTGCCAAGTTCGTGGCCGAGTTCCCTGCCGTCTCTAAAGTCCCTGTTTTAATATCGAGGGCCCTCCTCACCTCGTAGGATCGGATTTCAGCATGGTTGTGTTTGTTTGAAACCAGCGTCGCTGTGCTTGGAACATCCTGAAACTCGGTAATTTATGGGGGAGAATATGGCCGCCCATGTGCTCGCTTGGCTGGCTTAGGGGCCTGCCCATCACGCCCTCATTTCAATCCGATTGTAAGGAGGGTGCTTTGGAACCTGTGCCGAGCCAAGCGAGCACTCGGCGGCTCCGTCTCCGTCCTCCGAGCCTGTCTTTCGTTCTGACGATGTCGCCTGTGTTGTTTTCTCTAGGCTTTTCGAGGCAGACATGTCTGACAAGATGTCCAGTTTCCTGCACATCGGAGACATCTGTTCTCTGTACGCGGAGGGGTCGACGAATGGATTCATTAGCACCTTGGGGTAAGAGCGCTCGATTTCCCGTGTGGCTGAACTCGCTCGACCTCGTGACGTCAGCGCAAAAACCGGGATCTCTCTAAGGAGAGAACGCTACCATTTTCACGTGGGCCTTTCCAGGGGCAGGTGGGATCGTGAATGCAAAACCCCATGTTCGTTGAGAATTTATTACCATTTCCCCTCCTTCCTGTGGAAGGGAGGTGTGCTGAGCATGCAGTCCATGGGGTAAAATTTAAGGTTAATGTTACAGACCCAAAGAAGGGCTTTTCAGCTTCACAGAAGCTGTCCTGTCTGAGGGTGGCTCATCTGTCTGTCAAAGGAGCCCGGCCTGGGGCCACCCTGGGGCAGACCGTCCTCCATGGCAGAGCCTTCCCCGCTGCAGGTCGCCAGTGCAATCGGAAGTTACAAATTGCACAGTCCTGTAAATCAAAGTTTTGTCCTGTGGTGCTTTCTTCCATTTTTTTAAAGTGTATTTTATTGATTAGGTTACTGCAGTTGTCCCAGTTGTTCCTCCTTTGGCCCCCTCTGGCTGGTACCCCCCTTCCCTCCAGCAGTCCCCTCCCTCTAGTTCATGTCCATGGGTCATACATACAGGTTCTTTGGCTTCTCCATTTCCTATACTGTTCTTACCCTCCCTCTGTCTATTTTGTACCTACCAATTATGCTTTTTTTTTTTTAAGATTTTTATTTATTTTTGGAGAGGGGAAGGGAAGGAGAAAGAGGGAGAGAAACATGTGGTTGCCTCTCGTGTGCCCCCTACTGGGGACTTGGCCTGCAACCCAGGCATGTGCCCTGACTGGGATTCGAACTGGCGACCCTTTGAGTTGCAAGCTGACACTCAATCCCCTGAGCCACCCAATTATGCTTTTTTATTCTCTGAACCTTTTCCCTCGTTTTCCCCCTACCTGCTCCCCACTGATAATCTCCGTATCTATGATTCAGTTCCTGTTCTGGTTGTTTGCTTAGTTTGCTTTTTTTAGGTTCAGTTGATAGTTGTGAGTTTTTATCATTTCAATGTTCATCATTTTGATCATCTTTTTTTTAGATCAGTCCCTTTGACATTTCATATAACAAGGGCTCAGTGGTGACGAACTCCTTTAGCCTGAGATTCTCTGGGAGGCACTTCATCTGCCCTTCCATTCTCAGTGATCGCTTTGCTGGACACAGTGATCTGGGTTGTAGGTCCTTGCCTTTCATCACCTTGAATACTTCTTGCCACTCCCTTCTAGCCTGTCAGGTTTCTTTGAGACACCTTCACCCAACTTCGAACAGGACAACCATATTCCCCAGCGTCCTCATTTGTCGTGGCCCGCCTTCCTGCCGTCCCTGCAGAGGGGAGGGGAAGGGACGCAGCTCCAGGGGTGGGAGAAGCAGAGGGGCCCAGTCCAGAGGGGGCAGGGTGGGGCAGCACTGTCTTTGTGTGGGGAGGTTCAGTGGGGTCCTGGGGTGGCCTCGTGCAGTCTGGCGAGAGCTGCCCTCAGGGGAGGAAGGCCGGCAGCATCCCCAGGAGCCTCGTTCTTACCCCAGCTGGATGCCGCACCTCCCTGTAAACCCCAGCGGCTCTCTCTCCAGCCGGCCTGCTCTCTGCTCTCGGAGTGGGCACTGGCGGGTGTCTACGGGCTCACGTCAGGCCTCAGGGAGCACGTGTCCCCAGATGCAGCCATGAGGGACCCCACTGCACAAAAACTTCACTTCCCAAAGTCGTTCTATGAAGTATTTTCTGTGGCTCTTGGCAGAGGGGCCTGTCACTCGGGCCCCTGTGATGGTCCCCTTCTTCTTTCCGGCCCAGTCCTTCCTCCTTCGGTTTCTCATTCCTGGTGGTGAAATCTTGCGCCCCCTTACGTTTCCACAGTTACAGCAACGAGCCAGGCTGGCAGCGGTGAGCCCTTCTGTGGGCCCCAAGGGCGCTCACCGCACTGTGCCCGCACCTGCGCACCCACGTCAGCCCTCCCACCCCCAGCGCTCTGACAGTGAGAGCTGTCTCCGTCGCTGCTGACGGGGGCGAGACCTCCGAGTGACAGAGAGGTGCAGGCTCCTGCCCGGGTTTCCCCTCCGAGAAGACTTGCCTCTGAGACCCCGTTCCCCCCAGGGCCCTGGGTGGGGCCGGCCTTCTTGCCTGGCTCTCCTGGCCGCCCCCCTCGCTGCCCACAGCTCTGACCTGGATGCCCTGTCCACCCTCAGACCCATCTTTCCTCCGTGGCCCAGATTTCTTCAGTGCCACCACCTCCCTGCCAGTTGCCCAGGCTCACTGACAGGGTGTTGCCTGCCCCCCGCCCACCCTGAAATCTTGGGGCCTCCTCTCCCCTGCCTCTTCTTCCACAGCGTCTACTCTTAGAATCCCAAGGTGGAAGGCATTCTTCTTGTGGGAGAGTTTTGGTCACACGTTACAAACGAACAGATAAGGGGGGCCCTCCTTCCTCTCTGTGGCAAGGGCAGCCTGTTTCTGAATTTGGGGCTTGCCTGCCTCTTTCAGAGGAGTGTTTGTTTCCCTTGGGCCCCTGCCCATAAAGTTGGAGGATTATTGGTATAAAAATGGACTTGGAAAACTAAGTTGGGCCTTTTTTTCCCTTTGATATTCTTGACCTCCATGGAGCATCCGTGATGGATGACAGTGGGCAGCCACCCTGTCCGTGGAGCTTGGTGGCCACGCTCCAGCCCAGTCCCGTATCTGGAGGTGGCGGTCACTGCCGCCAAGCTGCAGGACCGAGTACGTGCACCTGTGCGAAGGAGATAGGCTGCCGAGTCCCCCGAGGCCCTCCTTAGAAGTGTCGGCCCTTGGGTCGCGTCCCAGGCAGAACACAGCTGCGGTGGGCCTGGGCGCTGGGCACCCGGGGTCGAGCTAGTTCAGACACGGATTCCAGGAGCCTCTCCCTCCCCAGGAACCTGGGGACCAGGAGAGTGAGGTGCTGTCATCCCATCTTGCTGCTAGAAGGTGGCAGAGTGCCGCCGACCATTCCCTTGCTCTCCAGCCCCAGTGGAGCCACCACCTGCCTCCCGCCCCTTGTTTGAGGGCTTGGAGGGACCGGTGACTAGTCCAGTCCTGAGTCACCCTTCACAGGGTATGTCAGGTCTGGTGGCCCCACTGTGTGGACATTCACAGAGACTCAGAGTGGCATTTTATGTGTCACATTGTGCTCTTGCTGTGCGCATAGAAGCTCAGGCCGGGCAGAGGTGGCTGTGTCTTGGCGCCAGAGGACGCAAACCAGTGCTGGGCTGCTCTGGACACTTGGGTTCCCCCGCCCATTGGTGCTGAGCCCAGGCCTGTGGGGGGAGGAAACGGGGTTTGCCCGGGGCACCTTTTGGGTGCAGGCACCCGCTGTCCTCGTGGGCTTCGGCCCAGGGAGGCTGAGAGGATGGGGTGGAGGGCAGAGGGAGCCGGGGGCAGAGAGTCTTTGGGGGGTCTTGTGGAAAGGATGGGGCCCTGGAAGGTAGGCAGGGCTTCAGGAGGCGGGAGGGCATTTTGGAGGAAGTGGCTGTCGGAGCAGAGGCCGAGGACCACTGGCACCTTGCTCTGGGGCAGAGGCGGCATCGACTGGCGGAGGAAACCCAGGCACCACAGCAGGGCTTGGCGGGGAGCCAGCCCCGTGGCCTCTGCAAGGGGGTCCGTGTCCGGTGTGCCGGCGGCAGGGACTTGGAGGACGTGTCCTTGATGCTCCTCCCAACCTTGTGCTTTTTACCTGCACAGCACAGATTCTTGAGTTGGCTCTTCGGGAAGGGTTCTATGAGTGAGAGGGTTGGTCAGGACTTTATGCCCCTGGTCTGCCCTCCCTGCACTGGCGGTCCCCTCACCTGGAAGTGTCCCATCTTCCTCTTCCCACGTCTCTAACCCCTGTGGCTGCTGGAGGACTGAGGGCCTCTTTCTCCTGCCCCTGCTGCTCCCTTGGCCTGGGGTGCAGGGAGTTCCTAGGTGTATTCTCTCCCTCCTCTTGCAGCCGAAATCTATGTTCTCCTGGTCCATTAGCTTTTATGGTCCCTGTGGCAACCTTGCACTGCCTCAGGGCAGGGCCTGGCCCTTGCTGTCCTCCTATCCCAGGCCCAGCCTGTCTGCACAGAGTGGGCCCTCTGCAGCCTCTGGTCGCTGTGTCCCCCACCCTGGGCGTGCTGGCTGCGGGCTCAGCTGTCCCGGAGGTGGTCAGGAGAAGGGAACCCTGGGCGTCTGGGTGAGGTTTGCACACCTGAGGGAGCACTCCAGTGTGACCACCCCTCCCCACACCCCCCCGCAGCAGGGGTGAGGCGGTCTGAGCTTGGCCCGGGAACAGCCTGGCCACTTGATTTCTGCATGGTGTTAGGGTTTTATTTTCTTGAACTTGACTTGAGGTAGCATTTGTCTTTGTGTGTTTTGCAGGCTGGTCGACGACCGCTGTGTCGTGCAGCCAGAGACCGGGGACCTCAACAATCCACCCAAGAAATTCCGAGGTGAGTGGGCGACTGTCCGGAGTGGGCAGCTTGCCTCACTGGGAAATTCAGGAAGTGTGTTGCTGCATGTGGGTTTTTTGTTTTGTTTACTGGTATATACATATTTTTAAAGTGTGAGTTCAGTTTCGAGCTTGATGACCTTGAAAATGCCCAGGCGAGTTCAGCGTCAGGACTGGGATGGCATTTACGAGGGTTCCGTGGGTCTGTCGTGTGCCCTTGGTTCCCTGCCGACTCGCTTTACTTCGGCGGAGCTCCTGCCCGGCCACAGGCTCCGATGATGCTCCGAGGTCCCTCACCTGCTGAGGGAAGTTCCCCCACAACAGGCGGGACGGCCTTCCGCCAGCACTGGCTCCCTTTTGGGCCTCTTGCCCTTAGTGTCTTCCTCGGAAGGTGGCTTAGTTTATTCCAGAAGGTGTCTCACAGGTAGCCAGAGTCTTAAGATGATAGAAAACGTTTCTTCTTCCTTGTATTGGTGGTTAGCAAGTCTCCACTCGAACTGTGGAGTCGTCCTGATCCTGGAGAGATTTTGAGCAGGTGCTCAGCCTGCCACTGACCAGTCCGTGATTTGGGGCGGGGTGGGTGGGGGCACCCAAGCACCGGCATTTTCAAGGCTCCCCAAGTGACTCAGAAACCAGGGGTTGAGGTAAGCGACTGGCTCAGGTGTTTAACTCAGGGCAAGGGCCCCCAAGGGCTCAAACCTTGTCATTTGGAAATGAGTTAGAAGTCCTTATTGTTAGGCAACTTAGAAACTGCTGTTTTGGATAAAAGCTAAAGATATTCTGATAAACTAGGAAGCAGACATTCAAGTGGACAGAAGCCATCCGGCAGAGTTGGTGCAGAGCTGAGGCCATCAGAAAGGTTTTTGGGGTGGGGCTGGTTAGGAAAACAGAATCGTTGGCTAGCCCCGTGGGTGGGTGGGGGGGTGAGCTCCTCTGTCCTCCAAGCACAGGCCTTGGGAGCTGGGGGAGGAGTCTGACAAAGAAGTGATTGCACCGTGCAAGGTTGGGCCGTGAAATGGGCTGACCGCCGGCAGAGTTGGGTTGTGGGCTTTGCTGGCCCTGGGGGCGGAGTGCCTGGCCTCAAGTGTGTGTCTGTTGGCTGATTTGAGGAGACTGTTTCAAGACAAAAGCAAGCCTGATGGAGGGCGTTTGGGAAGAACTGACCTCTGTGTACAGCCTGGCCAGGTCTGCAGGTGGTCAGGTAGCTGCCTCGGTGTGTTGAGTGGCTTTCTCTGTAAAGTGACAGTAGCGCCTCCTTGGGCTGTGAGGTGCTTAGAAATGGTGGGACAGTCCTGGTTTGGAATCGGCTTTGCTCCAGGTGCTGTGAATCTGGGGCAGGACGGCCATGCCAGCGAGGGGCCAGCACCTTGCCCTCTGCTGCCCAGGCCTGTAAGCCACACAGGCCTCCCGACTCCCTGCTGCCTCGGTGCTGGGCAGCAAGGAGGTCACAGCCCTTCAGTTATGGTGTAGTGTGCTTGAAACTTTTATTTTTCTCTCTTAAGATGAAGATCTCTTTGGGATTAGTCCCTTTCCAAACAGAAGTGCATTCCGAGGTCGTTTCCGTGTTTAGGGACGGGGCTGGGGTGGCCGGCTGGCCGGCCGTGCGGCATTTCCGGCCACGTGCTCACCCTGCAGGGAGGCAACCATGACCCACACAGACGCAGCTGGGCGATGTGTGAGCGATGGGCAGAGCTGCGTGCGCTCGTTCGGGTTTGCCGTAGCTTCCGGGGCTCTCATGCGCAGTCACCTCCAACATGGCATTGAGAGCCGTCGTCACCTGTTCCTAAGCAACTGGAAACCAAAGGCCCGTGTGCACAGTCCTCCCGGGTCCTCCGGCTCCAGGGGGCTCTGTAAGGTCGGAGGTGGTAATAGCTCTGCTTCGTGCAGTTACCGTGAAGATTAGACGTGTTTGAAACTTGGCGCTGAGGGCGCCTGGTCCCCGGTTAAGGGCTCAGTGTGCCTCGTACTTCGTCAAGTGCAAAGTCAAGCTGTGACCTCGTCACCTCTGGTCTCCAAGCAGAATGGGCCCAGTTATCACTTCCTGTACGAGCTCTTCCCAGCTTTAATTTGGTCCCGTTTATGTGAGGAGGAAAGCTGCATGGGAGGACTGAAGCCCCGGGCCCTCCTGACTCCGTGTGTGTTCAGGACAGGCTGTGGGGCACCCAGCGAGTCCCCGGGACAGGGTGTGGGCTGTGTGTGTGCTGCGGGTGAGGGTCTGGTTGGGGACTCTGGAGTGAGTTGTTGGCGGCAGTCTCCTGGTTCTGCAGCATGTGTCTGGCTTCACAGGATGACACTGCTGTAACCGGCCACTCCTGCATCAAAGGCAGGCCCTGAGTGGGAGGCTTGGGGCTTTTGTGTTTGCTGGGCCCTCTTTCCCCAGCCCCAGGGCGCTTGTCCAGTGCTGCCCACCTGTGCGGGAGCTCAGGGACTTAGGAACAGCTTGTCTGATCAGGGAAAAGGGTCTGCATCCCAGGCGAGCTTCTTGTGGATTGGCCTTGAACCTCCCAGCAGCCCTGCAGGGACTGCAGGAAGAGCAGCACTTTTTGTGATCGAGTGATAAGTATTTGAGTGCCTGCAGCCTGCTTCTCTGGCCACCGTCCTGCCTGCAAGCGAGGTGGAGCTCGGGCATGGTGCTCGGGGCTGCCACCCGCTGCTCTGGGGCCATGGGGGAGGGGGGTCATTTTGTCTCTTTAGGACTCAGTTTCCCCATGTGACAAATGGAGTTCCGGTGACATGACTTCAGGACCCCTTCCAGCGGGAAACTTAGGGATCGGTGCTGGAAACGGCCCCTCCATGTTTCTCCAGAAAGCCTTGGCATTCAGGAGCCTTGTGCCTCCAGAAGCAGCCTGTGTTTCTTTGGGATTCCTGGTCGTCTTTGTCAGGATAAGACGGACGGGTGGGAACAGTCAGGCCTTCTTCTGAGGCCAGATGGGGGCACAGCCAGAATATTGGGTCACAAAGGTCGTGTGGACTGGGGTGGCCATTCCTGGCCCCCTGGCTCGGCTCTCTCCAACACCCCCTCCTTCACCACACGTCGTCCTCATTGTTGCTAAGCAATATTAGTTCTATTTTTTTTTTTTAAGGCAAAGCATGCAAGGAATTAACTCATATCTCATTTAGTTTTAAATACCCACATGCAAAGGGGCCATGTAAATCTTGTTTGTCCTTTGATTCTAAGCTGTGATGGGCCCTGCTCAGGGAGGGCTCAGGCTTGGTATCTACCTGTCCAGGGACCAGGGCAGGTGAGAGTCTAGGCAGGTGCCTGTCAAGCACCTGCCTTCAGGGCTCCGAAGGTTTTGTGTGCCACTCAGCTGCTCTGGGGGAAAGTCTCTGGCAGCTTGGACTGTATTCACAAAATCAATTCAAATTTAATAAAAAGATTAGTAGGTTCTTAAAATAATCCTCATTTCAGATTTGCCAGTTTATCACAATCTTGCACCAACGCGCTCCACTTGAAGGGAAGGACAACACTGTAATTTACGTCAGTCCCCGGAGTGGTGCAGAATGCTGGGGGTGTGTCATGCAACCGGGGGCGGGGCCTGTGCTGCGGAGCTGGGGGCGGGGCCCGCTGCCCGAGATGTGGGAGGCCCACCCGCTCGCCCCTTCCTGGGTCTCTGCCCACGTGCTCAGAGCTTGGAGACATGTGTCTGCAGGCGCTGGGCGCCTGTGCAGCAGCCTAGGAGCTAATGCTCCCGGCTGTGCCAGTCGGCTTCCTGTTTAAATACCGGAGTCGCCCGTGGGGTGGAGACCCCAGACCCGTTTTTGTGTCCTGTTCCTGGAGCAGCTCACTTGCTAACGCAGAGCGTGTTTCACATGTATGTCAGTGAAGTGCTTTGGGCGCCACACACGTGTGCACACTCATCTCACTTAATCTCCAGTGGCGCGAACGGCTCCCTCCCAGGAGGGCAACATCGATGGGGACGTGGAGCAAGGGAACTGGGGTCGAGTTGTCACACAGTGTTGCAGGGTGCTCCTAGCAGCGGGAGGCAAAGGCTTGGCTAATCCCACCTTCTGAGCTCTGATGAAGACATGGGGTGGGGGCACTGCAGCTTCTGGTGACTTGTTCCCTTCCTTTCTTGACTTACGAGGAAATTGGACAGGTACAGGTGGTCTCCTGGGGTCAGAGAACAATTCTGCGTCAAAATTGGGGCTGGGATACACCCCAGTTCCCCCCCTCCACTGTCTCTTAGGCTTCTGTGTTTGGGCTGTAGATGGAAACCATTATTTTTGTCCCATCACCTTGTGTAATTAATCATCATCTGTATAAATGGGTACAATAGTGACTACCTTGTATGGTGCTCACATACGTTCATTTAATCTATGTAATTTGTATCATTCTCTTCACGTGGTAATTTTTAGCCCCCCCCCCCATACCATGCCCACAGGCAGCTGCAGTGTTAGAAAAGCGCGCACCCCTTTCACAGATGGGGAAACTGCTGCTCCAGGTGTGGAGTGCTGCCAGGTCCAGGGTTCCAGCAAAGCGGCAGAGCCTGGATTTCAGCCCCGACAGTCTGACACCAGGGACCTGCCTGTTCATACCTAACCCTAAACTGCCTGTAGGAGGGGGCTGGCCTGAGGGTACTCCTGTACTAAGGAATATGCTGGATTTCTCAAACAGGTTTCCTCTTCTACTACCCCAGCATGTCATTCTGAGATACTCGGTCCCCGGAGCAAATATCTGTAACACACCAGAGATACACGCTCACTGCCCACGTAGCAACGTTGAGGAGAGTATTTATCGCGACCGTCTGCTGTTTTTATCTTTGGAGCATCGGGAGGGGCCAGATCTTGGCCTGCAGCCTGGCCAAGCGCCGGCGTAGTGCCGCTCGTCCCGTAAAAGCTGGTCCAGAGGAATCAGTGTTTTCTGTTTTTTTTTTTTTTTTTTTTTTTTTTTGACAGATTCACCGTTCCCCGTTCCAGCAGTGGTTTCTTTCCTGATGACGCTGTAGGTCAGCTGATGGCTGATCCTTTTACACAGGTGGTGCCTTGTTCTATCCCGTGACCTCTCTCCTAACTACCTGTGTCTGGTGCTCCTGGACCGATTTCTTACTGTTGACCCGCCTTCTCCCTGGAGCGGGGATGGGCCCCGCCCCCCTCGGGTGTCTCCCCCAGGACTCCAGCATTTGCTCTTTTTTCCCTCCCTCTTATGATTGTAGATTTGAGATTCCTCGGCTTCGTTCAAAATGTGGTCATGAAAAACACATAGTTACTTGTCTTGATTAGGCTTCTGGTAGGGTCATGGCCTGCTCCTGACCCTGATCTCTCGCTGACCTTTGTGCTGAGGATAGCACTGCCCCTTATAGCCGGGCATCCTGACCCTGCAGAGGGCCAGTAACCAGGCTGGGCCCGGATTTGAACCCCTGTCCGGAGGGTTGCACCGTCTGCACTCGGCCGCTCTGGGGAATGAATGGGGTTCTGTGCAGGGAGCACCTGGAGCCCGGGCCACGTTTCCGTGGTCCAGGGGCATGCTGCCCGGTGGGAGCACGGCTGAGGGAGGATGGGACTAAAAATGGTGGCGCTCGTACTGAGCAAGGAGCCCTCAGGAGAGCTTTGCACGCTTCAGACGCGTGTGAGCAGTGGCATGTGTCTCCTAGGTGGTGACAGCGACCTCCTCGCTGGTGTCTGCTGAGTCCCCGTTGCCAACCCTCCGTTCGCTGAGGCTCCAGGAATCAGCCCGAATCCAAAGATGTTGGGGGGCTACTGGGAGCCCCTGCGGTTCCCTAGCTGTGCGTAGGATAAAGGACGCTCTTCCAGAGTCTGCAGGGCCCTGCCCAGTCACCCTGCCTTCCTGCCTGTCAGCCACGTTGCTGTCCCACCGGCTCCGGGCTCCAGCCGGACCCACGCATTGCTTCCTGACAGCCAGCGGCCTGAACTTGTGACCTGGGCCTTGTGGGTCCCTTTTCTTCTCCGAAATGACTTTACTCCATCGTTCCCCTGGGACTCCATCTTTCTAAGACGCGCACTCACCTGCCAGGCCTCAGACACCCGCCCCGGGGTCTCCATGTTGACCCCGGGGTGCAGGCACAGACCCTGAGGTCAGACTGACGGGTTTGCTGCCCTGTTCCCCGGGATATGTCCCATCACCTTACAGTGCCTTGGTCTCCTCATCTCAAAGATGGGCACGCGGTGTGCCTCACTGTGAGTGTGTGTGTGTGGGATTCAGAGGAGCCGGTCCATGCTAGACACTTGAAGAGCTCCTGGTGGGCGGTAAATGCCACAGCACTATTGGCTAACCTCGCAGGGTTGTGGCTCTGCTCTGACCTTGCTCTCTAACTGCGGGGTCAGAGACGCGTGTGCATCTCCTGGGGGAGGCTGAGCTGTCTGCAGGGAGAATAACGTTCCGTGACAAGGAGCCCTGCGGGTTCTGGGCACGTGCTGGGATGGGGGGCTCAGTGTGGGGACAGAGAGCCTGCATTGCCGACCAGCTGCCACACCAGGCTCTGACACGTGCCCTCCCCCCCTGCCTCCCCCTCCCGTTCTCAGGCTGCCTGTGGACAGGGGGCTTTCTGAGCCCAGAGAAAGGGAGACTTGGGCCCAGGGAGGAGCGTGAGTGGGAGCCGTGTTTTCTGTCACTGGAGCAGGCTTCTGGCCCTGTGTGGCGAGGGTGGACCAGGGGCCAGGCCTGCTTCCAGTGACAAGAGACTGCCCGCTGGCCAGGGGCATCGGGGAGGGGATGGGCGCACCGGGACAGAGCGTAGGCGGCTGATGCCAGGGCGCTCGCTGAGGCCACATTTTCCCGTGAGGGACCCAGCTGCTGCTCGCGTCCTTGCTGCCGGCACACAGGGTCCCGCCGCGTCCAGTGCTCTCGGGAGAGATGTCCTGGAGCAGCGCAGAGATGCATTGCTGAGTACTTGGAAAGCCGAGCAAAGATAAAAGAGCACAACCCCTTTCTGTTCCTCTTTCTGAATGTTTGGAAGGAGATGCATGTGGACAAAACAAAACAAAAGTCCCGCCAGGCCTGGTTTCAGGGACTGAGGCCGTGGGACGCTGTGGTCGGCAGCGCTGGTCTCGGAGGCAGCCGGGTGGGCCCCTGCCCCACCTCTCGTTGGCTGTGTGACGAGTGACCTCACGTCTCTCAGCCAGCCTTTCTCCTCCTGGTAACTAGCTGACAGTGGTAACATGGGCCGGATGATCGTTTTCAGAGGCACTGGTGAGTGTAGTGATACCATCCGCCGTGTGCCTGGCACAGCTCTGTTCCTCCGTCCACATTGACTAGATTGGCCGTTGGAGTCTTTCAGGACGTCTCTTAGGAAATCAGACGTGTCTCTTGCTGTCTCGTGAACCCTGATTGCCAGCTTTGAAACTTCACTGCGTGCTGTGGGCAAAGATAATGGCAGCCAGAGGCGCTGCATCTTTCTGCATGTCTTAGATTTTATTGTGTGCGCCCTGTAGGCGAGAGGGGGCTCTAGACTCTGTGCCCTTTGGATAGAGGCCGTCAGGCCTCCCTTGGGCTCCACGAGCTTGGGCCACTCCTGCTGAGAAGAAGCCGTGGTTATCTGAACCCAGGCAGTAGGCACCTAGCCACTCTTGACAGACAGGCGGAAGATCCTGCCAGGGGCTGCTTCCCGGGAAGCCCCAGCCCCCGCCCGCCTGTGGCAGGCCTTTGGTGAGTTTGGAGGGGCTCTGCCAGGCAGCCCGCAGGGGCATCCTGTACCTGGCACTGGGGGCAGTTGCGCTCCCAGAGGGGTTTCCTGTGGCTACTTCCTCAGTGGCAGTGGCTGGGGTGAGGGGAAGCACCCCCCGGGGCAAAGACTGTGTGTGGGTTCCCTGGTGGTGGGTTGGGGTGGGGGAAGTGCAGTGTGCCTCGGGTGTGGGGGAAAGACCGAGACTCCGTCCTTTCTCCTTGTGAAGCAGTAACTGACGGTCAGTGCTGTAAAGCTCCAATGAGAGCCGCTGCTGTAACCGAGAAAAATGAGTTGGGCAGTTAGTGTATTTTGCCGTGCATAATGCACACGCATGTTTTTGTGTGCATCATACACGGATTGTCACACCCATTACCATACCCGTGGTATGTAATGGTTACACCCGTGCTAGGTGATCGTTTTACCCGTGTATAATGTGCACCGTTATTTTTCCCACAAAAATTTGGGCAAAAACGTGCGCAGCATACACGACAAAATATGGCCGTCCCTCAGTGAAATTTCAGAGTTCCTTTTCCGTCTGGTGCTTTTCCAGGTACACGTGAGTTCCGACTCCAGTGCTTCTGAGGTGTTGGGGTGCGTTGTGCTCACGTCATACGTGTCCGACAGTGGTATCAGGCAGGGCGCTTCATCTGTGCGCTTTCTGGGACTAAGGTCCCCTCCCCTGTAATCATCCCCAGAAACACAGCACCTCAGGTACAGGCGGGAAACGGAGGCGCCTGGCGCAGGGTCAGCCCTCCAGGGGGCCCCTCCCTCCCTCCCTCCCTCCCTCTCTCTCTCTCTTTCTCTCACTTGGCTTCGGCCTTGTCGACAAAGAAGACCAGGGTTTTGTTGCCATAGTTTTAGTGAAAAACTTGACCTTAGCTACAATAACATCCAGTTAGCAAGAACTAGCTAATCGGTTCTCTAAAATTAGAGTCCTCCAGCGCACCAGCCAGCAGGAAGAGGGTAGTTCATTAAGCATCACACAAGGACACGAAATCCCATGGGAGCGCGGTCCTCGGGCAGAGTCGGGGAGGAAGAAGCCCTCGGTGGTCCTGCACCTGCCTCTCATGAGCTGGGAGAACTGCCCCCCTCCTGTTCGTGTCAGCATTGGCACTGTTTTCTGGCGTCGGGATGAGTGTGGTGGGTTGAGAGAGAGAGAGAGAGCAGGACAGGACGGGACGGGGCAGCCGGCCCTGTTTCCCGGTGTCCCCTGCAGGGCACGGACCCTCCGGGCAGGACGCAGAGACGACGCCAGCCCGTGTGCGTTCTGACGGGACACTGTCGATGGTCTCCTCGTCTGCCAGGCGGGAAGGGCAGGCACAGGAGGAGTTGTCTCCTCTCTGAAATCCGGGTGTTTTGAGCAGCTAGGCTGCAGACGCTTGCCCCTCTGAAGCCTGGATGTGTGATGGAGGGGCTGGTGCCTCCTCGTTGGTCCCTCATGCGGACCTCGGAGCCCCGCTGGGTCCTCCTTCCCACACCCATGTGTGTCAGTCACTGGGTGCCGAGGGGACCCCAGGCCCCCAGGCCTCGTCTGTCGGTAGGTCACGTCACTTTCCCACCAAGAACCTCCGCAATAGCGTGTCTTCGTGGTGATGGCTGTGGTGCCGTTTCTGGAGCGAGGCAGACTCCAGGGCATGTAGGCAAGTCCCTGAGGGGACACCTGTCTGCTTCGCTGCACCTGCGGGGGGTGCGGCGGAGGCACGCCGAGTGTGACTCCTCACGTGCTGGCTGCCGATCGTCCACGTGGCTTGGGGTCCCGGAGCCTCCACGCCGGTCGTGTTGTGATAAATCTCTCTCAATTTCACTTCAGTGATCTCAGCTTTTTTCTCTTTGCCCTTAAAACAGTCTTGAGTCCAGTTTGAGATGTGGGCTGTGCTTAAGGGAATATAGACTTTCCCGTGTGACTTTTTTCCCGCCATTGTGCACGTTCCTGTGTTTCTGTTCCATTACTGCGATGCAAAGTCGGTCCTCGGTGAGACTCCTGGGGACGTGGTCCCGGAGGTCACCGGCTTGTGCCAGCTCCTGACTGTTCATGAGGCCACGCAACCGTGTGGAGGGAAGCGGCCCCATCCCCAAGGGGCCCACATCTCGTGATGGGAGGTGAGTGGGGCCTACCCTCAGGGTTGTCCTTGGAGAGCGTGGAACCCCAGACGTGTTCTTCCCCATGGGCACGGTCACCGTCTCTTCTTCAGGTCACCATGCCCAAATCATTTGAATTCGTCTTACTGGTCACCTGAGGGAATGCAGTTGGGGAGCTGCTAGAAAAGCAGCAGCGGAACTTCAGAGTTGGTCTGAGTGACCAGCTTCGGTCACTCGGATGTGTCTTAGGACGTGTCTCAGGCCCCGGAGTCAGTGTGGAGGTCAGCCGTGTCAGGCTGGGGCGTGACTGGCTGCGTTTGTTGGGACTGGCCTCTGGGGACAGCCTGCGTGAGCTGGCTTCGACAGCAGGGGGGGTTTCATGGGCTCGAACAGTCCTGACTGTGAACAGCTGAGTGTCATGAAGGGCCACCACGGAGCGGCCAAGCCCTGGGGACCCTTAGTGGCCAAGTCCCCACCTCGCCCCCCCCCCCCTCTCTCCCTCCCTCCCTCCCCACTCACCGGCAGCTGTGTGTTCTCGCCCTGCCCCCTTGGAGTTGGGGTTCACTGGACCCTGGCAGTGGATTGTGCAGCGTGCCCCATCGCTCCACCCCTGGGAGAGTGGGAGTGGCACTTGCACGCTCATCCGCCCCTTCAGTGCTTGGTGGCCTGGCGAGGAAAACGGTCTGGCCGTTTGCGTTCTTTGTAGCAAGATTCATGACTGGAGAGCTTTTCTTATGTCTTTCTTTTGGGGTCAGTTTTGTAAGGTGCATTTTTCTAGAAGTTTACCCATGTCATCTAAGTTTTCGAACCTAATGTTCTCTTACTGTTATCAATCCTTGAAGTGTCTGGTTTGGTCCCTGTGGTTGGCTTAAGAATGCCCCTCTCCAACTCCGCCCCCAGTGCTCCCTCACCGGGTAAAAGGGACCTCACAGCTGTGACTAAGTTAAGGGCCTCAGGGAGGGAAGATGGTCTCGGATCTCCAGGTGTGCCTGATGAGGCACTCACAGGATGCTAGAGTTCTTAGGAGGTTGCAGGTTGGAGCCTGGAGCCCAGGAGAGTGGGGAGCCGGCAAGGGCCGGGCAGGCCATCCCGTGCACCCTCCCCGGGCCCTGCAGTCCGGAAGGAATGCAGCCCTGCCTCTGTTTTAGACTTTGTGACATTAAGGGACTAGGTCTGTGTTGTTTTCAGCCAGTACATTTCTGGTGATTTGTTACAGTATCTGCAGGACTACCATAATAACGTTAGTTTGTAACGTTTTGTGCATTAAATAAGTGATATGTGTTTGTGTGAGGTATGTTTGTAGTATCAGTCTTCAAAGAAATGAAGTTTGGCTTCATTGATTCTCTTGTGGGTTGATTTCGAAGTTCATTAATGTCTGCCTTTAGTGTTCTGCCTTGGGTCTGCTCTGCTTCTCTGCCCTCCTCTGCAGCCCAGGGGTCGAGTGTGGCCCCCTCCAGTTGTGAGGTGAGCGTCCGTGGCTGTCAGCTCCCCTGCTCGGTGCTTCGCTGGATCCTGCGTGCTCTGACTTTGAGTGTTATTCCTCCCAAGTCTGAGACACATTCTCACATCTGCGGTCGTTTCGAGTACCTGTGAGCTGCTTCAACGTGTTTGTTTCCAGCTGCAGGCGGAAGTTCTAGTTCTCTCTTTTTAAAGAGTGTTTTATGGCTGAGTGCGATGTGGGCCAGATAACATGACCTGCGTCATGTCGGTCCTTGCAAACTGGAAAGTCTTGTTTTGTGGCTTGTAGCACTTGACCGGTTTTCACGCTTGGCCTTCTGGGTTTGGGAGAATGTGTGTTTCCGGGCTGGTGCCGCATCCTCTGTGAGGTCCTTGGGGTCGGGCCTTTTCGGGGGCTGGGGGTGGGGAGCCTGGCTGACTTACCAGTTGTTGGGAGACATGGTTTGGTGCTGGGACACTGTTCCATGTCCTGGTGGTGAGGCTGATAATGTAATAATACATGTATGTACATCCCATAGGACTGCACCACGGAAAAGTGCATTTTACTGCATCAAAAACTTCTTTAAGGTTAAAAATTTTCAACTGTGACAGTGGATTTGCAATTTTGTCTTGTAATTTTTAGGTTGTGTTTTCTTTATCGCTCTCTCTCCTTTTGGGTGGTTTCTTCTTCAAGGCCATCCCCTTGCAAAGGCCGTGCACCTGTCTGCAGTGCGGGCAGGTGGCCCCGCGGCACAGGGGAGGGCGGCGCGCACAGTCGGTGAGATGCGCCGGCAGTGGAGATGGGCCGTTCCTCTGTGCATCCTGGCCTGCTGTGCGCCACCATCGCGAGCCGAGTTGGGCCCTCCTGGACTGGGCGGCGGCCTGTGCAGAGGTGCAGGCAGGTGAGGTGGGGTAGGGGGCGAGGATGCTGCGTCCGAGGCTCCAGCACGCAGCCCAGGGTCAGAGGGCCCGCGTCCCTGCCTCTGCGTTGTCCCAAGCAGCAGTGTGACCGCGGGCAACGCAGCGGACATGGCCGGACTTCTCGTCTCCTGCCGAGGGGTGTCCGCCCCGCGCAAGGTCCAGGGGGCACAGCCTGTGTCGCAGTTGTGCATTTGTCGCTTGCGTCCCCCGGGTCCCCTGCTTGTCTCTGACGACGTTTGATCTGTGTCACGAAAGACGACGTGTCATTTTGTTCTTGCCTCTTAGTTGTCAGACACGTAACGGTCCCTCAAATTTATCTGCCACACTCCTGTGAATAAACACCATGTACGAGTCAGCGTAAACCTCTGGCTAGGCAGTTGTCACAGGATCTAAACAAGTGACAGGACCTGTCACTGGTGTCACTGCTTCTGGATTCCCTGCCTCTTTCCCCACAGAGGACACGGGCCTGTGTCTCTTGATGGCACCTTGGCCCAGTCTGGCATCAAAGGGCCTTTGGACGCCGGGCACAGGGTGGCGTGGTTGTGATGGCAGGACTCTGACGTGGGCTCAAATACCAGCTTTGCCGCTTACCGCACTCGAGTGTCCCTGAGGCTCAGCCACGGGAGCTGCAGGGCAGGACCCCCGCCGAGAGCGCCGGCCTGTGGCGCAGGTCCCGGCCCGCTGCGGCGTCCACTCTTGACTCCCTTCCTGCCGGCTACACTCGGGTGTGAGTCCCGGCCCACATCCCCGGGGTGCAGCCTCGAGTGCAGCGGAGGGGGCAGGAGGCCAGCCTGTTTCTTTGCAGGAGGACCTTGGGTATCATTTAGAATCTAAATTTGAGGTTATCTTGTCTTACTTAAACACATGTTTTCTCCTGGGCCCCCACCACAGGCCCGGCTCTGGTGGGCCCGGCTCTGAGCTCCAGCGCTGTCCGGGCTTGTGGAGGGCCGCCGAGGCAGCACCGGCCAAGGAGGCGTTAGGAAACACCCTTTTCTGTCCTTCCAAGTGGTGTCTGTCCCTGCAGCCGCCCGGGTCCACCTTTGGCCGTGGACGAAGTGGAGCAGGCCTCAGCCAGACGTGAGTGGAAAGAGCTCGCCAAGGTTAAACTGCGATGAATTGAAGCCAGCACCACTGAGTGGGGTTAATTAACCGAGGGTTCTGTCTTGGCCAGTCAGTGCCCATCTGCGGCGGTCCGCGTGTGCCTGGCTGCTGGCTGACGCCCAGTGGGGCTGGGTCCACAGAGGCGGGGGGGCGGGGAGGGCAGTCTCCTCTCCCGTGGCCCTTCCTGGGTACGTGGCCCAGGAGCTTGTGGGGGGAAGGAGGCCCGCACAAATGTGAGCCTGACACAGTCTTGTCTCTCAGGTAGGTGGCCTTTGTCTTGCACTTCCCCTTGGCATGTACTGTAACGCATTCCTGAGTGTGGCCGCTGGGCAGTGTCCCTCATGCAGGAAATGACCCTCAGCACCTTCCCGAAGCCTGTGGGTCTGTGCAGGAATATTCTGGTGGCTCAGAGCTAATCCTTTGTCCTGGGGGTGGCGCAGCGCCAGCAGCCCCTCCGAGGGCACTTCAGCTCTCTGAAGGTGACATGAAGGGTGGGTCATTGCGGGGAGGAGGGGTGGTGGGGCGGGTCTCCTGTTGAGGCTGAATTTTGGGGAGGAGGGCTAAGTGATCTTTCCATCGAGAAGCACTTCTTTGGACCCTGCCTTCTCTCTGAGTCCGGGAAGCCGGTCCCAGGACAGGGCTGCGTGTCCCGCTCGGAGTCAGGCTGTTCCCAGTCTCACGTGACCCATCAGCCCATTCAGAAAACTTGGGTGGCTGCCTCTCCTTTCTCAGCAGAAAGCGACTTCTGAAACAGGCCTGCGGTGTGTTCTCAGGTTACGAAGGAGTCACTTTCCAGGGGAGCACAGCTCGCTTTTGTCCTTGGTCACAAGGGCGGGTCACGCCCCGCACTCCGGGTTGCCAGGGTCTCCCTTTGGAGTTTCTGGTTTCCAGAGATGAGGGTTCATGACGGAGTTGTGACACGCACCTTAAAAGCCTCCGAACGTGAAGTGACGTTGTAATGAATATGACACGTTTCTGTCTTGTAGCAGATGAATGCTCTAGGAGGGCAGATCAGTAATCAATCATCCTCCCCATTGTCTCGCAAGAATGTTTGAGTGGGAGCCCTAGATAACTTCCGGACTCGCTGGGCGGCCGGAGGCAGAGGGGCTCAAAGTCACTTTGCTGTTGCAAACAAAACAAAACACAAAAGGACATCTGAGCTGCCGCCAACGTCCCGCAGAGGGAGCGGTGAGGTGCCGTGCTCACCGCTCATGCACGTGTCTCTGGAAGCTGGGGGCGGTTCTCTTCTGCCCCCGCCACGGGGCCCTCCGGTGGCGTTGGCCACACGGCCCCCATGTGTGTGTGTGCCGTGGAGGCGTGGGGAGCAGGGAGCTCTTCTGGGCGCTGACGGGGACCTGTAGCCTTCTTAGGGTCCCCAGTCTCGTGCTGACTCTTCCCCCCGAAACACGGATTTCTGGGAGGGAGCCCGTTGTCAGTGCCGTCGGCCCTTTCTTCGCCTTTCCCCCCCGGGGGCAGTTCCGGGCCGTGGCCCCCACTGGGTGAGCACTTGGAGAAGGGACGGGAGGGAGAAGGGACCTGCACTTTCCTACTGACTGCGAAGCTGAGGATGCTGCCTGTCCCCACCCCCGAGGAAGCAACACAAAACACTCAGACGACCTCGCAGTGCCCCCGTTTGTGTTGGAGGGCTGTTTCTGCTGGTGACGTCAGTGTCTGCAGCGTTTCCCGTGCCTCTAGCTCGCTGCGGTGACAGCGTTCACCTGTCGCTGCGTCTGCTGGCTGCTCGGCCGGCGGCTGCACCAGGACCATCCTGGGGGCTTGATTTCTTGCTGTTAGAGACTCCCCAGGACCCTGGGACCCCCTGAGCAGAGGGCCCCATGGGGGACTTTTTGGTACCTGTGCCGCACAGACCTGCTCCCAAGGCCACGACGGCATCCTTCCTCCTACAGCCGGGACGCGCTGTGCAGATGCCCTGGGGACAGCGGAAGGTCACCGACGTGTGCCAGCAGAGCACCCGGCAGCCGGCCGGCCCAGCACCGCGCCCACACCTGCCTGAGGGGGCTGTGGTGGGGATTTTATCGACTGTTTCAAGGAAATCCTTCAGTGCCTGGTAGATAAAAAAAGACTGGGAATTATTGTTCCGCTGGTGCCTGGCACATAGTAAATGTTCCTCAAGTGCCTTGGAAAACCCCCCGAAAACCCAGCTCCCTGCCTGCGTGATTAGACCCACTTCCTTCAAGCTGCCTTTTGTCTGCGATACAAGCAGTGCTCTTGGTCCCGTGGGCTTATGGGAGGGGAAGGGGACTCCACCAGGGACTGGCATGGCTGGAGACAAGGACAAGGCCAGCGCAGCCCGGGGCTGAAGGGCTCTGTGTGCGCAGCAGTGGCCAAGTGGGTGGGGGTGGCTGCTTGGAGGATGCAGTTCCAGCTGTGGCTTCTCACAACCGAGGTCTGGGGGTCACGGGCAGTGGCAGGGACACCCCTCTTCTGCAGCAGCAGGCTGTGTCAGTTGTGTGCTGGTCTGGGTGGCCATGTGACAACTGCTGCAAAAAGGGAAGGAGGGGTGAAAAGAGCAGCCGGAGTCTAGGCGTCGCTGGCTGTGTCGGTGGGGGAGCTCTCCTACCTGCACCCCTCCCCCCACCCCGCATGATGGGTGCCGAGATTGAGGTGTGAGTCATGCGACACGCAGAAGTGTCTCTGTAGAAAACTCCGTCTCCGATGGCATCGGTGTGCAGGGCTTTTGAGGAGGACGATCTTTCGAGTCCCTCGGCATTGCCAGGAACCGCCGTGCTGCTCATCTGGAGAGTCGGTTCGCTGTCCCCATGACCAGGGCTTGAGTTGATGTTTCAGGGCCGTGCTGGTCATCACTGCAACACACAGACCAGAGTGAACCCTGGGCTAGGGCCAGTGGACTAGCCCTCATTCCATGGACAACCCCTACAGGAGAATGTGCCCCTGTGTTGTATCTGCCCCTATTCGGACTGCGGTGGGGCAGAGAGCAGGGGTCCCTGTGCAGGGCTCTGCAGGGCTCCTAGAGGCAGAGGGCGTTTTCGTGGTGTGAGGGCAGGACTCGATGTTTTTGGTGCCTGCTGTGAGCCGGGCCTTGTCGTCCTGGACACCTATGGTGGTGGGCTGGGCTGTGGGACGGGGCTGACCAGAGGCAGGAAGGGGGTGGAGGTCGGGGAGGAGGTTGGTCTCAGCACAGACTGAGAGAGCGTGGTCAGAGCAGAGCAGGGGCAGGAAAGGAGCAGGGAAGCCTGGGGTGCTGGGTCACTCAGCAGCAACGGAGAATCCTGGCGGGGGTCAGCAACAGAGAGGGTCTCTCTCGGGGGTTGTGGGGCGGATGGTGCGAACGTGGCCCCGGTTTCACAACAGTGGTTGTCTCGTCTTCCTGCATGTGGGCGGATTGGTCGGGCTGCCCGGACGTGTGTCTGAGTGATGGTGCAGGTGCATCTCTGATGACAGTCGGGGAGAAGGCTACAGTGGGCGCAGAGAAGCTGTTGCTCATCTACCAGCCGAGACAGCCGGTCTGCCGCGAGCACGTGGGCTGCCCCAGCAGGGGCCGGGCATGAGGGCGATGCCGTTGCTGAGAGCAGGGTCCGGGTGGGGAGCTGAACCACGCGGGACGTCTCTATCCCATGCTGGCTGTGCTTCCGAGGCAGTGCACCCCGTTCCGTGGGGCGTCCGGTGGGTGTGGAGCGGGTGGCATTCTTGGAACACGGGCTCTTTATTTAGGGCGTGCCAGCCTCCCGGAACCGAATCGGCATTCGGTGGGTTGGAGTAACTGGGGGGATCACTAGATGCAGTCGACCCCAACTCCCCGACCTGCTAAGATGAGGGCCCTGTGGCCCAGTGAGCCAAGAACTCAGTGCTGCGGCCGAGACGGCACAGCTGGTTGTGGCGGAGATGGGACCAGAACCGGGGTCCGCAGAGGCGGCTGAGCGTTCTCGGCTCCTGGCCGTGTGTCTCTCCAGGATGTTTGTGCTTCATGGGAAGACGTACAGATGTGTATAAAAATGTACATTGTTGTGAGTTTTCTTAAACCTGTAGTTATTTTTCTGCAACTTTTTTTTACCCAACAGTACTTACTTAAGCCATTTTAAATAGAAGTCCAGTCTCTAGTTCTTTTCAGCTGTTGAGGATTATGCCACAGTATAAACATGCCGGAGTGTAGGTCGCTGTTCTCTGAGTGATGAACGTGAGTTGTTCGTTTTTTAGAAACTGCCGTGAGCGTGCTACACTTCATTTACCCAGAGTTCACGCAGCCCCTTCCTCGAGCCAGGTGCTGCACAGATGTTAACGACTTTAACTGATCACTGCCGAGCAAGATCCACCTGTCCTCCAGGTGAAGACCCTGAGGGAGGACATAAGTTAAATAATTAGCACCACACGTCCAGGAGCCAGGGTGGGGATGTGGGTGTCCCCCAGAGCCCCTGTCCTGGACCCTGGCCCTGGTGCTGCTCCCTCGGGGACCCCTTACCGCTGCCTCCCGACCTGTAGGCGGTCCTATCTGGTGGGCAGCGTGAAAGTGGAATCACCAGAGAAACTTGCTTCTGGGGAAGTGGCCGAGCACTGAGATGCAGGATGGCTTCAGAGCGTTGGTGACATGTTCCTCAGCCCTGTGCTCAGCACTCTGTCTGCTGCACCGTGGGCCCTAATTGCAGCGCCTGGTCGGGCAGAGACCCTTCCTTCAAGGTCAGGGTTCCATGGCCCCGGTCGCTCACTCCTGTCTGTCTGCACGGAGCTTCCCTGAGATACGGCTGACACGCGACCCTGGAGGTTCAGGTGTGGGAGTTGTCGATCCGGTGTTTCTGTGTTGCCACAGGATGACCACCGTGAGCCTTATCCCGCACCTGCACCATGTTACAGGACGACCATTGCTTTTTTGTGGGGAGGACCCTGAAGTGCCTCTTAGGGGCTTCCCAGCGTGTGACCCAGTGCAGTTACCGTGCTGTGCATTCGATCCACAGAAGTTCATGTTCCTTGAACACCTCCCCTCATACCTCCGTGGCCCCTGGCAACCACCATTCTCTATTTCTGTGGGTGAGGGTTGTTAGAACCTACGTGTAAGTGACACACACAGTGTTCATCCTTCCGCATCTGACTTACTTCACTGAGCAGTGTGCCTCCAAGGTCCATGCGTGTCGTCCCAAAGGGTTGTCCTTTCTCCCGGCTGAACAGTACTCCGTGATGCACACCACCTGTGTGTGTGTGTGCGTGTGAGTGAGAGAGACAGAGAATGCATGACCAACCCGATCCATTCATCCATCTGCGGGCACTCAGGTTGCTTTGCATCTGGGCTAAGGTTTTGATTGGACTTTTAATAGTCATCTGTGGCTTTCTAGCTGAAAAATTATATTTCTGTTGCATTTGGAATTAATTTACAAAGTAGAGTAATTCTGTTTGAGGTTTCTTTTTCCTTCAGATTGAGATTTTGGATGGCACTGCATTTGGGACTTTGTGGGGGGTTTTTTTTGTTTGTTTGTTTTTATTCACAGCTTCAGCTTGAAACATTTGTATTTCAGTTTGAATGCCTTCAGGATTTTTTTATTTTTTAATGTGAGATAAAAGAACATGAGCAGTAGACCTGCCAATAATTTTTTAAAATATAAACAGATAACTGTTTTCAGGATGCACAGCTTGTGGCTCTTAAATGACTGTTTTGCTTGAGGGGATGGTTTGGAAAAGTGGAATTGAATAGCTCCTAGATTGTTGACAGCATTCAATTTTGTTTTTAATGCTTGCATATTTTCCAAACATGTAAAAGGCTGGAATTTAGAGCCATCTGATCAAAATATCTTGATATTGCAAAAAAATTTCATAATTCCTATTTTTTATACCAAACGTAGTTAGAAATGTTAAGTTGCAATAAGTAGCTTTGCACTTGGGATTGCGATAGTCCCCAATTTTATTACAGGCTTGTCATGTAGGAACGAGAGTTTGTTGTTGTTGTTTTTTTAACTGATAGTGTGTGAAAAAAGTACAGCTGAGTGGGCGAAGCCGTCCGCCTAATTGTTCAGCTGCGATTACTTAGGAACAGTTATCCGACATGTTTACATCACTCGGAGCAAATTGTTTATAGTCAGGGTCGTTAAACATGCTTCCCCAATAGCTCAGGTCTTACGTGTGCCAGCTCTGGACGCGGAGACTTTCCAGAACCGCGTAATCGCACCAGCTAGCGGTTCTCCCTTGAGTCAACTGCTGGGCTTTGCACCTGGCTGAAAATAGTGCACCTTTGAAGGTGTGGCTCGTTTATTCATTCATTAAAAAAAAAATGCAGGGCCTGCAGTGCCCTTTGAGTCCCAGGGGCCAGGATGCCACCGAGCAGGGACACGGTAAGGGCTGGACAGGTTGCGTCCGAGGGAACAATGCCCGGCAGAGTAGAAAATGAGAAGAGGGGACACAGTGTGACTGTGTGGAGCTGGGTGGCAAGGGACTCTTCTAAGGAAGAAGGGACGTCTAGGTCGTAGGTATAAGTGCGTAAGTAAGGTGCCCACCACTTATGGGAGGTGTGCTAGGCACCAGGAACCCCAAGGGTTGAGGCTGTGATGTGGGTGTGTGGCATGTTGGAATGTAAGGAGGACATGGGCAGCAGGGCCCATCCACACAGTGCCCGTGGTTCCACGTGTGGCCGGCATGTGGCCAGCGCATGTGTCCCAGGCACGTGACGGAGGTGTTGCAAAGGAGCGTGGCTCTTTGGTATTGAAGGATTGGGTCTTTGAGTGCAGTGTGGGAGGGAGTTGTATAGTCTGGGAACGAGTTTTTAATCTTAAACTTCGTCCAGGTTGAGTTCTGGAATAACTGGTTTTGGGAGCTCACCTGTTGGGTACACTCCTGCAAGTTTAATTCCGTTCCTTTGGAATGGCTGTTAAAGATCTGAAACAGTCACATTCAGGTCCTAGGAAAGAACTTCCTGTGGGAGCTCGATGTTTTTAAAGTCCTGGCTGACTGAGGACTGGAATGTGCCGGTGGGTTGTGTAACAGCGAAGGGCTCTGCCGCTGTCGCTGCCGCTGTTCATTTCCTCTCGTCCCAACGGGACGGCTACGCCGTGCCTGCATTCGGAGCTGCCCCGAGGCTTCCCGGGTGACGGCTGGGGACCCAGGCAGCAGCTGAGAGGAAGCGGCGGGGCTTTCGCACTTGGTCAGAGGCGGATGAGGAATTGCTGGTGGGCTTCTGTCCTGAGTGAGCCTCACGGTTTTATCGAGCTCCGTGTGCAGACGACGGAAATGCTGACGTCAGGGTTTGAGAGCTGCTGGCAGTGCTCATAGGACAGCTCTGTGTTCGTGGTTTCTCACGACCTGCGAGAGCTCTCATGGGGGCTCTGTGGGGGGAATCGGCGCACACGCTGACCTGGTGGGACCGCTCCCTGGAGCATAACGATGTTACCGTGCTGGAGGAATAGG
>PVIA01007202.1:62965-86857 GCA_004024845.1 Tonatia bakeri
CCCCCCCCCCCCCCCCCCCCCCGGTCTATTTTCTCCCTACCATCTATGCACCTGCAGGCGGCTCGGGCCAGGAGAGTCCGAATGCCTGACAGCTGTCCCTGCACTTTGCTGCCAGTCTACTCACCCGTTTGTTGATTTTACAACGCCTTAAAATTGCAGCTAGTTCCACCATGGTCGAGTTAGCCAGATCACGTATCATCTGGATGTTTTTGAAACTTCATTTTTGCTTCTGCCAATTG
The DNA here is from genome assembly GCA_004024845.1 of Tonatia bakeri. Lineage (NCBI taxonomy): Eukaryota > Metazoa > Chordata > Mammalia > Chiroptera > Phyllostomidae > Tonatia > Tonatia bakeri. The sequence goes on from PVIA01007202.1 coordinate 63,205, forward strand.
CTTTCGGTCCATATTTGACCGTTTTGGGGCGTCCTGGTTTGCCCCCACCTACTGGTGGGGCTGACTGTGAATAGGAAACATGCTGATCACATCCAGTCAGCGTTTTTATGCCTGCTGTGTGGTCACCTCTGACACACAGAAGTCGCACCTCCCAGTGGCACAGCACACAGTGGGTGTGCACTGCTCTCGCGTCCAGGGTCCCTGGGGCCTGCTGGCTGGGGGTGAGCGTGCCCTGCTGTCTGGAGCCAACCGGCCGAGGTGGGGTGTGTGGGCCAGGTGAGGGGCTCTGCCTCGGGTCCCTGGCTTCCCAGCAGTCCCAGCGGCCAAGGCTCCTGAGAACTGGCCTCAGGGCGCACGCCCAGGAGGCCTCGCTCGTCAAGGTGTCTGCTGGTGCTCAGGGTCTGCGTTCAGGAGGCAGAGCGGCTGCCCAAGCGAGGCAGGCAGGCGCTGCAGAGCTGCAGGGTGTGGGTTGGGAGTGGAGACCCGCTGGGGTGGGCAAGCGGGGCGCTGTACGTGCATTGGGCGAGCTTACGGGTGCGTTAGAGAACTCAGCACAGGCAGGCCCCCCAGGGGGGCTGGGCTGAGGCTTCGAAGCCGTTCCCTTGTCTGTGAGAGCCCACACGTCCACTCGCGGTTCCACTCCTGATTCTCTCCTCTTATTGGCGACCCGACGCAGCACCTCAGTCCCGCGTCTGTGTGGCCTTCCAGCATGGGCGCGTGCCCTGTCCCTCTGTCCAAGTCTGCCTGTCTTGAGGTCTCAGCCCAGGACCCCAGCTCGGGTTTGGGCCTCTCCGTCTCCTCTCTGCGTCTCCAGGGCTGAGTCCTCAGACTTCCTCCCTCTCCTGACTGTCCTGGTCGAGTCAGGCCTATGACTAAATGCTGTCTGTCACACTGCTGACATGTGGGTCCCTCTCTGCAGTCCTCGCAGTCCAGGCTCACGTTGAGTCCAGCCTCATCCCCGTGTCCACTGGGGTGTGTCTCATGGGCACCTCTCCCCTGGACCCACATGGGACCATGTCCCCTCCCACTCCACCTCCCGGGCTTTCCCCAGAGCCAATGGCAGGTTCCGTTCCCCATTTGCTGAGCCCCGTGGAGGTCGCCACTGATCTCAGAGGTGCAAACTCTGTCCTTAAGCCACAGCGTCTTCACGTTAGTGTGTGTTTTAAATTGTGTGCACGCCCTGCAGTCCTAATAGAGTTTGTACCTTGTAAGGTAAAGCACGTTTGCAAACTTCAACAGATGAAGCGAAATGGACCTTGAAAGTCCTGCTAGTGCAGAGGCTTTTGTTTTCACATACAAATACCTCAAACTCGATAGATGCTTACATTTACCCTAAATGTAACTGTTATTCTTAGTTGGGGTAAAAAAAAACACTCAACGTAAGATAGATTAAGAATATTTGCATTGTGACTGAAAAGTCTTCAGGACTTTTTCATTTAGCAAATCTGGAACTTTATACCCATGGAACAGTAACGCCCCTTTGCCTAAAGGGCACCCACGGCCCACCTGCTGGGGGCTCTCACCGCTCTGACGCCACACGGCATTTCTTGTGACTTCCTCGTCGGCTTCCTGCTGCGAGGGGACAGGAGCACATGAGCTCCAGCTCAGCGTCCGGAGGCTTGTCTAGCACTTGGGGGAGACTCAGGAAACACTGACCTAGTGAACTGCACGGGTGTCCGGCCTGTGGCCCACGGGCCGCATGGCTCAGGACGGCTGTGAATGCTGCCCAAACACCAAATCATAAACGTACTTAAAACGTTATGGGATTTTTTTCTTTGGAGCTTATGTGTTGTAACGTGTTCAGTGTGTGGCCCAAGTCAACTCTTCTTCCCGTGTGGCCCAGAGATGCCAAAAGGTTGGACACCCCTGACAGGATGCTTGTACCCTTGTGTCTGAACAGCGTCAGCCATGGGGACGGGGACACCTGGAGTGCACCTGGCGTCCTTGGCGTGGGCAACTTCACAGCAAGCGATTCCAGTGGGCCTTGCCCCTGGCCCGTTTCTCTGAGGGCTGTTGGTCACGAGATCCATGGGGGACGTGGTGGGGGCTGTATCTAGATGCCTCATCCAGCCCCTTACGGAAGAAAACAGTCTCGGGACTGACGGGAATTGCTGGCCTCTGCCCTCTGGTCCCCAGATAGCCCGCCCGGAACCTGGCTGCTCTGTGCGACCTGCGATCAGGTTTCCCGCGTGACGTGAGGGCGCCCCTCCCGTGCACAGCGAATGCGGGAAGTGGGGTTTTGAGCATAACGCAGAGCCTGAAGTTTCTCCCGCAGGGGAAATGGACCTTGACCAGTCAGTGAATTACATAATGGAGTCTCCACTTACCCACCTTACCCAAAACTGCCAAAATGCCAGAAACAATGGGCTTTTCTTCCCGGTCTGTTTGGGATGTTCCTGGCACACTCCCGCCTGCTGCCCCGTCCTCTCAGGGCTCTGGGGTTAGAGTTCTGTGTAATGGCTTTGTCCCCGTACCCCCAGCTGGGTGTGTGAAGGGGTTGTTCTGATGGAAGCACTCAGGTAATCCTGAAGAGTCTGCACATGCTCGCTGGGCAGAGCTTCTGCCTTAAAAGGTCTCTTGTGCCGTGAAAGAGACAGTGCCAGGGTCGCCGGATCGGAACGCTGTCTTTGCCTGTGCATGCCACCTCATGGCCTCAGGAGTCTGTCAGCCTCACTTGTGTGTTAGAAACAATGTTGGTTAGGTCAGGTCTGTGGAGCTCGGCAGTCTTCGGACTGGTAACCAGGTGTATCAGTTGCAAGAGATGCGAGATGTTTGCGCCTGCAGAGTTTGCCGTCTCGATTTGGGTGCTGCGTACACAGGCGTGCTCACCTTGTGAAAACCCAGCCTCTCGGCAGAGGACTCATATGTGTGGTGGCCTTCAGTACGCAGGCCCTGTTAAGAAAACACACCAATCCCTGGCTGGTGTGGCTCAGTGGATTGAGCACTGGCCTGCAAACTGAAGGGTTGCCAGTTCGATTCCCAGTCAGGGCGTGTGCCTGGGCTGAGGGCTGGTTCCCCAGTAGGGGGCGCGTGAGAGGCAACCATACATTGCTGTTTCTCTCTTCCTTTCTCACTTCCCTTCTCCCTAAAAATAAATAAATAAAATCTTAAAAAAAATAATAATAAAACCAACCAGCCATCCTTCCTACCTGCAAGATCTCCTCCTGGTGGACGTGTTTGAGTAGGAGATCACACCCTCAGTTTGTGCTGGCTTTAGGGGAAGCCCCTGCAAGGAGCTCAAATAAAAGAGGTCACACCCATCTCCTAAGGGGAACATGAGGGGAACCAGAGAGAAGATTTAAATGGAAGGTCTCTGTCACCGTTTCCTGGCTGCCTCCCTGCATGACAAGGGTTTATCCAGAGACCAGGATGAGTAGGCTGGACTCCAGTTCTGTGATTGCATGCTTGCAAGATAAAATACCACTGCTTAAAAAAGCAAAAATGCATTGAAAATCTCCTGCCCTCCGGCAGCTTGTTGCTGGTCGTCCTCCCAGATCAGTCTCACTGGTGGCCCTGCTGCCTCCATTGACGATTGAGTGACAGCTGAGATGCACGGCTCAGGTGGCCACTGCCACGTGGTGCTGAGTGAGCGTGCTCACGGCTGACAGCGACCCCATGCTGGAGGAAGGGGTGCTGTGTTTGGGGGGGGGGTGGCAGCGGCTCAAAGCCGTCGACGTCACTGTGTGTTTTAAATGTTGCTGACAGAGGAAGAGTTTAATGAGCACAGAATGGTTTCATGGTTTCTTTTTGTCATCGTGATGGATCAGACCTGTCATGGGCAGTAATGGTCAGGCACTGCAAGGTGGTTTAAAGTGAATGTCTCTAGCACACTGAACCCAAGGAGCAGGTGGGCCGGGAAGGAAGGGCACTGCTGTGCGGTGCTGTCGTTAAGTAGGTAGAGCCCCATCTGGCCTTCGAAGAGTGGGTCCCAGACTCGTGGGTGCCTAAGAAATCCCTGGTCCCAAGTTGAAAATGCAGCCTCCCAGATCCTGCCCCAGGCCCCGCCCCCAGGCCCCGTGGGTCCAGGGGCAGCCTGTGCTAGGCGGACGTAGGTGGTTCCCAGACGAGCTGTGAGCAGTGTGAGGGCTGGAAGCGATGGTGGGGAGAGAGGCGGGCTGGTGGAAGGCGAATGCTCGGGAGGGAAAAATGATCAGCAAGGAGGCAGGCTCACGCCCAAGATAGAAACGGAACATTTATCTGTGAGCAGAGGTGGCAGGCTGCCGCCAGCCTGGGGGGATGGGGCTGATGTGGGGCGGTGCGTGCTCACTGCTTCTACCAGAAGGTGGCCTAAGAAGGAGGTCAAGGTGTAAGTGAATTTGTGTCCGGACACTGCAGAGCTGGCATCGACCTTGCGCGGTAGCTTCCTGCTCTGGCCTGTCCCTTCAGCCAGGGAGTGGCGTAGGGGAGGGGTCAGCAGAGCTGGGGCTTGGAGACAGCTCCCACCAGGCTTCGCCCTGCCTGTTCTACATCATTCTTGTGTTCATCAGACCCACCCCAGCACCTGCTGCACTCTGCGTGCTGGGTGAGGGCCCCGAGGCTCTGCTGGCAAAACAGTGACGCAGCTCTTTGGCTTCACGGAGCTCTGAGTCTGATGCAGGTGTCGGCTGCAGGGGAAGGCCCAGAGGGGCGTCTCCCGCCCTGTGTTCTCTGCCCTGCCAGGGTGGCTTTGTGAGGAACGAGCTCTGCGTGACGCGGGTCCCCACCAGTGACATGATGGGCCCAGGGACCTGAGCCCCGCAGCTCCCTGCTCAACCCCACTGCTTGAGCAGCAGGTGGCTGTGTGGCCCTCAGCTCCCACGCTGCACATGAGCTGCGGAGACGTGCGTGGGTGCGTCCGAGGTGCTCCTTGCCCTTTGCTGTCAAGGTCTTCACCCAGGCATCTTCTCAGACGTGCAGACCCCGTGGGTCTGGAGCGAGGGCTCGGGCCCCGCGTTTGCAGCAGAGTCCTGGCATGCTGGCGTGACCCATGGTGGGAAGCACTGAGGAGCGAATCCGGAAGGCCGAGGACACCAAGGGTCTTTGGGCACCCTGGAGACCTCCTCCATAACAACTCTGGTTTTTGTCGGTTTTGATCAACTGATTTTTTTCACCTGTACTAAGGAGGGACAGAATGATGGCAGTAGACGGGCTGTAGTCACAAGTGTGATGAGTGTGAGGAAGGAGGTGTCGAGGACCAAGGGTGGCCGCCTGTGCTGGACATTCTAGCTGAGGTCCCCTGGACAGAAGCCGTCTGGGCTCTGTTCCCCGCCCACCCATGCATGTGTCAGTGCCTAGGACAGCACATCCTGGCATGGAGAATCTTGAAGGCCAAGGGCGTTGCTACCTGCAGCTCACCCAGCAACAGCACCAGGGAAACTGCCCACCCCACAAGCATCTTGAAACACGAGCCCCTTCACTTCCGGTGTCTGGTTTGCAGAAGCAGCAGGAGGAGAATCACGGCTTCAGATTGCCATCGCGCTCGACACCACTGGGCTCCCTAAAGGTCATCCGTGAATAAATCGAGCTTTTTGTGTGGGTGTGTTTCCTTTTTAAAATTGTTTGATCGGAAGTTAAAGACTTGATTGTGTAAGATTCTATAGAAAGCAGATTTGCTCTGTCACCTTTTCTTAAAGGGCTTCCCCCCCATCTTTTGAGTGACAGTATCAGAGAATACAAAAACAAAACAAAACAAAAAAACCCAAGCAACCACAGGAGGGGCGAGTTCAGTTCGACACTCTTGATTAATTTCCTTCAATTGTGTATTGGTTCCCATGTTCAAGCTGGAAACTTCCATGGCTGGCTGCAGGGCGTTCACCCTGCTGTTCTTCCAGGTTCCTTTCCCACTCGGGCCTGTGCAGCGTGTGGCTGGGCAGAGGGGAAGGGACCTCGCTGCTTTGCTAGCCCATGGCTGGCCGTCTGAGTTACACGGCTCCCGCGTCCCTCCCCTGAGGACCCCGTGGTCACGGGTGTCCCAGGGAACGCTGGTGCGGGAGACCAGGTCATGGGGGCTCTCTCGGTGGCCTGTGTGACACAACAAAACAGTTACATGCAAACCTCTGAAAGTTGGCCTCACTGTGGGTTTTCAGAAATGCCCTTCCCGTTCCATCTGAGCAGAGGCAGAGCCAGTGAAACGTGCACAGAGAGCCTGGCAGGGTCGGGAGGGTGGGGTTGGGGGTCCAGGCATCCTTGGGTTTTTACCGTGACCTGGGGGCTCTGGAGTGGTGACTAGAATAAACCCCTGGGCTGCCCTTTGTCGCTCCGCCAGCTTCGACCTGTCAGGGTGTTTCATGTGGTTCTGCCCAGCCCATTTGGTGAGTGAGTCCCTGGCTGTCATGACCCGAATGTTCTACCAAGAAACTCCGAGGGGGCGGTGACATCGTGGCCGGCTGTGGTCGTGTTTCCAGCCCCACAGCGGGGCAGCTGAGAGACGTCGAGAAGGCTGTTTCCCCTCCCCCAGACTCCCCGTCTTCTGACTGGGCGCTGCTCCGAAGGCGCAGTGAGACGCGGCACCGTGCTGAGGGTGCAGACAGGACGTCGTGAGTGGCAATAACAGGAAACAGCCGGACATTGATTGAGCTCTGAAAATATTAGTGATGTGTTGGTGATCGTAATACCACACTAACATCAGCAAGTGTTTCCAAACACTCACTTTGTATATTGTGGATGCAATACAGAACGTGCGTAACAGCTTAAAGGGTTAGAAGAGTAGGTCAGCAGATGTGTGGATGCTGTCACGGGACCACCCTTCACGGGTCGGCTTCCTCCCTGCAGGGTGCCGTCGCGGGCGCACTCGGAGGAGGTGCTGGTCAGCCGCTGACCAAGCGCGTCCCTCTCCGAGCTCTCCCCTGGACCAGGGTACTGGTGCCCGATCTAGCTTCCTGCTGTAGGACGGTTCACATGAGGGGCCCCGAGCTGCGGCTCTGTTTCCCAGGATGGGGCCTTGCCCGTGGCGGGCTCTTTTCCGAGCCACTCGAGATGCAGTTGCTCGCAGCCTTTATGCGGGGTTGATTTTCTTCGTTGCTCTTTCTCTGAAGCTCATCCACCCTCTGCAAGTGACTGCATGGTCTACCTGGACTGGGTGATGAGATATGGCTGCGTTTTGAATGTGAGATCAAATCAAACCTTAAAAAAAAAAATAGACAAAAACACAATATGTTGCAAGACCTCGTGATGGAGAATCTCAACATTGTTGTGTATGCAGGAGCGGGGAGGAGGGTTAGGTAAGGTGCAGGTTAGTAAATAAGAAATGGGTGGTTTGTGCTTCAGTGACACCCACTAGCTGTTTCTTTCAAAGGGCAGACAGAGCCAGCGAACCCCGCAGACCCTCCGCGGTTTGTGTTGTAAAACCACCACGCCAGTTACTCTGCCCCGTGATCCTACTGCTGCCCTGTCCCTGGCGGTGAGCTTGGGGTTGCGGGAGGGTCCAGACAGAAGCAGGGCACTTGCTGGGCCTGGGTTCCCCCACTTGCAGATGAAACACTGGGAGATGAGGCTTAGCCCTGCGGTCCCTCCCAGCTGTTCTCCTCCCCAACCCTCATGGAGACCGTTTTCCTTGGCTGAGCTGACCAGAGCTGACCTTCCTTCTGTAGGCAAAGCCCCAGGGGCAAACTGAGCATGCCCAGCCAATCACCGGATATGGGGAGAGCTGGGCTGGAGAGCGGCTCTGCTCGGCGTGTCGCCCTTGGGGAGATTCCCCCACCAGGGGAAACATCAGGCAAGAGAATGAAGGTTCCCACCTTGTCTCACCGTTTCTGTAAACAGCAAGCAGTAGGCTGGGTGCCAGAGCATCCAGTCAACTCTGTACCTCTGGGCTCCATAACCCTTAGGACCTAACTGTGTTGGCCACGGCGGCATAAACTAACCCCACTTCCCACCCCCAGATGCAAACAGGGCGGAAACTGGACAATGGCCTGTTTTGAAGGAATTCCCCTAATCACCACTTCAGAGCGACCCAGTGCTGTCCCGAGAGCCCTGACTTGGAGAGCAGGGAAGAGCACTGCCTGGTAGCCCGCCCTCTGGCCCCGGTCCCTCCGTGGGCCTCTGGTCCAGGGGGCTGTCAGCGTGGGTGGGACACAACTCCTGTGAAGCTGGGGCGGGGGGGGTCGTGCTCAGCAGTCAGGTCCCGGGGGAGGGTTCAGAATTCCCAAGAACTGCCTCCGTGTTGTTCCCAGGCTAGGGTTGTCTGTGTCGGTCACTTTTACATAATTCTGGGTCCCTCGCCGTAATCTGTATAAGCCGCTTTCAGGAAATTGTGGCGTGGGGGTGGTGGTCTGTGCTGGGAACCGCCCCTCGCCAGTGCTCAGTGGCAGCAAGCACCGCCCACCCCAGTGCAAGTTTCATGTGAAGCAAACATCTATTTTTTGCTTTGTTCAGACTCCACTGTATGAAGTGCTAAAAATAACCGAAGGCTCAGAAAATGACTTGAGGGGGGAGCCTTGCTGCTCTCAGCCCTGGTCTGGACTGCATAGAACCTGCTGGAATGTACCCCGGAACCCGTTCTGCCGGTTCAGCCCGAGGCTTTCCTGGGGCCGCAGAGAAGGCAGTTTTCCCTGCGGACTTGAAATGTCGTCTTGCCCACACAAACTGTTAGAAAACTTCAACTGATTTAGACAGGCTTGTTATTATTATGATTGCCTAAAAGAAACGGTCTAGTTGGGTCTTGAAGACTTTGTGATTATTTTTTAGGGCTTTAAAAAAAAAAAGGGAGAAATGGAAATGAACAGGCCCCCAGGTTGGAGCGACCAGAGGGCAGGGCTGACCTGCCTTCCTGTCCTCCCATTTTCCACGCTGACGCTGGGTCGGAGGCTCCGCCGCCCTCACCGCTCAGTGCTCCCCGGGGCCTGGCCGGTCCTGCTGCCAAGAGGGGGACTTGCCCCTGGGGCCCGGCCCTGCAGGCAGAGGCAGATGCTTCCCTCCTCCACCATCACACCCCCTCTCCCCAGCACGGAAGTCAGCCCTCCGCTCAGGAGCCTGCGGCCACCCAGGGGCAGCTGTATGCTTCAGTGCCTGAGGGCTGTACCCCGCTGTATCCACAGGAAAGGCCCCCCATCTTCCTACGTCCAGGACAAGCCCAGCTGACCTGCTGCTGGGGTGCTGTGGCCCCCCTGCCCCCGCCTGCATAGCCATGTTCCCAGAAGGACTTGGTCACCGTCACCTCTCTGCCCCACTGCGATGTGTGTCATCGTCTCCAGACTTCACGGGAGGGTCAGGGGAGAGGCGAGGTCCAAGGCAGCCAGTGACCGACCATGCTGCACGAAGAGGAAGTGGTCAGAGAGGGCCCATGATCTGGGTTTCACGGGACTCCCTGTGGACCGGACAGTGGGTTTTCTGTGAGGCCCACACCCTTCGAAGGCCGCCTCCGTGGCTGTGAGCGGGTTGTACCGTCGGCTCGGGGCCCTGAGAGGGGACCAGGTTTCAGAAACCCCCAGGACTGGAGGGAAGTGAAAGCAGTGCTGGACTTGGGGGCACATGGGGGTGTGCAGCCCCTCTGCCAGCCACAGGTGTGCCATGCAGGAGCCACGTGCTTCCGGCTGGTGGCGTGTCTGGAGGCTGCAGAGGTCGGTGACAGAGTCTCAGCCCCACAGAGAGGTTTTCTTTACCCTCAGCCTCTGTTTGAGCCAAATTTATTGAACTCCATCTTTGGCATAAGAAGGACTCATGGCATACGGGGGAAGGAAGTGATTCTAAAAACTAAAAACTCCAGGCTGTTTCTCCTAGATGGGAGGTGTGCTAAGGCAGGAAATTGGGTTTGGAGCTTCTTTGGAAGCCAAAAAGATAATTTAATGTTTACATGCAAGTAGCCCTATACATGTTTTCACGTAGAAAATGAAAATGCGACAGGTCCCTCATCTCGCACAACGCCTGTGTGGTGTCTGCGCTTCATGCCGAGAGGCTGCGTGGAGGGGCCAGCGCGGAGGATAAACAGGGGTCCACGTGCGCGTTTCCTAAGAGAATCGGCAGCTGCTGAGCACGTTGGGCCGTCCCGGGGGTTCCCGGGCTAAGACCCTCCTTCCTGCCTGCCCTAGGGTGGGGGGGGGGCGAAGGGGTCTCCCCCAGTCCCCTCTTGGCTCGTGCGTGCCTGTCACCCAGCTGGCCGGCATTGGGAAAGACCCGGCCGGTGCTCCTCTGGCTCCTAGCGGTCACTGGCCTTATTTGGTAAAGCTGTGGGCTTCATCGGCTGTTCCTGGAAAGGGCTGTTTCACCAGTTTTAGGGATTCTTTCCCACTTTCAAGTGGTTCTGAGCTGGGAACCAGGGCTGGCTGGCAGCTCTGCGGGTGTCGATGTTTGGACCTGGGGCGGTGGCAGGCTGTCAGGGCTCACGGCCTTGTGTCCCTCGCCCTCGGGGACGTCAGCTTGGCACAGATGGAATGTAGGGGCTAGGGGCCTGTGAGCAGTGCTGGCCACTCTGTCTCATCCAGTCCAGGGGTGGGCCCCTCCCCTCCCCCGCCCTCCCCACTGTTCCCAGTACCTTGCCCTCCCGATGGCCGGCTCCCCCCAATTTGCTGTTTCCGGTCTGCCTTCCCTCTGCATCTTGCAGGACTTCGCCCCTCCCTTCTAAGGACTGGACTGGGTCCCGTCGCCCACAGGGGAGCCCCACACCGCAAGGCGTGAAGGGGCTCGTGGCCGGCTGTTGCCCTAGCACCTCTGCTGCTGTCACTCCAAGGAAAAGGTGCCCTGTCCATTGTGTACAGAGTCACGTTCTTGGCGCCTGTCGCCCCCTGCCCCCCACGTCCCCTCACCCGTGGGATCTCGTGTTCTGACAACACTCCGGTTTCCAAGTGGCGTGGCTTCACAAAGAAGTAGTGTGTGTGTGTGAGATGAGGTGCGGCCCATTTCTTGGAGTGTCTGTTTTATGTTTTAGCCTAAAAAGGAAGTGTGTGGACCCCCGTTCTCAGAGCGAGTCTCATTCTGCCTGATAAGAGGTGGAGATGGAGAAGGGGGGAGAGGAAGTGAGGTTGATGGAGGCTACTCCCTGCTCTTTGCCAAAGAAGCTTGTTTTGGTTTGGTTTGTTTTCTTTAAGGAGAAGGAAATTGAACTCATTAAGGGTTCAGAGGGAGGGGCCGAAGGAAATGTTTTCACCTCTCAGAATGTGGAGGTGGTTCCCCCCCTCAGGACAGCATGCAGGGCTCCCAGGAGTCACTTTCGTTTTCACAGACCCGCGGAGTGGGGTGCGTATTCTGTCTTTGCTGCGTCTTGCTCCTGGCGCTGCCTGTCCTCACCAGGCAGGTCACTTTTGGTGGGTGTGGACTGAGGCACTGCTGGCCCCTGAGACATCTCAGAGATTAAGGAGGCAGCGGGGGTGGGAAATCTCAGAAAGTTACTGAGACAGAAGGTCGCCTGCAGTGTAAAGCACCCCCCACCCCACTCACCCACCCAGCCCAGGGAGCGCCCTCTGGGTCCCCGCCCCCGTCTGCTCGAGGATGCTCAGTCAAGTCTCACCAGGTTCGGGTGCCTCTGCTTCCTCTTTAGAAAGTGACCTGCAAGTTGGAGGAGATTCGAAGGGACACGCTGAAAGTACATTACAGACCAGCCCACCCAATGGGGCTTTAACGTGCAAACCCAGCCAGTCCCGCATCTGTGCGGGGCACACGGGAGTGTTTTGGTTTAACTGCTGTTGGCTCTTCTGCCCTGGGGGCTGATGCCTCCCGGCTGGACTTACATAGTTCCCAGCCTCTGCCTCTCACTCCCCTCCTCCGGCCTGGGGCCCTTGGGAAGCTCACAGGGCACCTTCTCCCGGCTCGCCCTCACTGAGAGGCCGTGCTGGTTCTGTCCCTGTCTTACCGCTGGGACACGGAGGCTGAGAGAGCTACCAGCGCCGCAGCTGGAAGGACGACACCGCCTCCCCAAGTGCTGTGTGGTGCGGCGTGAGGTCCTGCCACGTCTGCTGAGCGCCGGGGCTCCAGTGCTCTCTGTTGCAGTGGCGCCTGGGGTGCGGTGTGGGGACTGCCGCAGGGACAGGGACTGCCGAGACACACACGCACTCGCGCTGCGACTGTTTCTGGGTGAGGTCACCCTCTGCGCAGCTCTGCGGCGATGCTCACGTTTGGGCCGTGTTTCCCTGCGACCGGCCCAGGCCAGCTCCCTGACGCAGGTTCCCCTGCCTCCCAGGCGGCTCTGTGCCTGCAGGTTGGCTGAGGCTTCCATCCAACCTCGTCGGCAGCAGAAACACCCGGCAAGGTCCAAAGACAAGAGTGCCGGCCACATCCCTGCAGCTGGGCTGGGGTGTGGGAATACGTGCTTTTACATCTCCCTGGAGGCCACGCTGGCCAGCTGGCTGGGCTCGGAGACCGTGTTTGCCAGATGTCACCGTGCTGGCGAGGGGGGCGGTAGGAGGCCAATTGTGATGGTTGTCTGTTTGCCTGGGGTCCTGGCTGTGTGACAGGCCCCCGGGTGACACTAAAGTGCCAGTTCTCAGCCTTCCCTTGGAGTACCTTGTGCCTGGGCTGCACCCCCTTGCCCCCCCTTCATGTCCACGTGGTGTGCTGCATCTCGTAGTGGCTGGCGTTGGTAACTTCCAACAACTGAACGGGGGTGGCTGCCTCTGCGGCAAAGTGACAAAAAGGAGCCACCGGCAGGTTGAAGGAGAAACCGTCTCATCGTGGACAGGGCTTGTTGAAAAGGCGGGTGCTCCTGCCAAGCAGTTCGGGGCTGCCTCTGCAGCTCTGAGGGCTGCGTGTCGAGCCGCCATGTCTTCCTGACTGCAGCCGCCCATGCAGAGGCCTCGAAGCCCTCCCATCTGACTCCAGGGACAGCCTGCTGGGCCCCCAAAATCGCCACTGTGTGGGGAGTGCTCCCCGGGCACGGCTCGGCTACAGACACACCTGGTTTGGGCTGCACTGGGTTTCCCCTGGTCTGACGTCAGGCGCACACATGCTTGGCCCTGAGCCAGCAGGTTCAGTCTGACGCTGGGTGCTGGAGCACGCCCCCGAGCCCCCCCCCCCCGTGACCCTAGCCTGGCGGCCTACCCAAACCACAGGGGAGTTTACCCCGCGGCCCCGCCATCCTGTTACATAAGACATAGATAAACGCAGTCTCATCGTAAAACAGTAAGATACCCACATGAGACCTGCCTTTTCTTGTTCCCTTCCCGACCCCGTTAGCACCCGTGACCAGATTGCTGCGGAGCCTTCACACACGTGTGCATGCATGCATGTTTCATGCATGTGCACGGCGAGAACTCGCCCCTCGTCAGGAGGCCCCGGCTCCCCTGACCCTGCCTGGACTCCTGGTGTGACGTCCAGCCCTGTCTGCTGTCCTTGCTGACCCGTGGCAGCTTCCACGTGGGATGAGCGTCCGAGTGCAGGCTTGGTGAGCTCACAAGCATCCCTTCCCGTCCCTGTGTGACTGCTGCAGTTATCTGCGAATGGGAGGCCTAGACAAGGCCACTCTTGGCTCTAACTAGACGACGCCATGTAGGCCACTTCCTCCACCTGGAGAGGAAGGTGGTGACGCTCCAGCCAGGTGAGCAGCCCGAGCCGGCAGCGGAGGCCGGGCTGTGTCTTACACTCCATCCAAGAGCCAGGATCAGAAGGAGGCAGACACAGCAGCACGGGGGCTGGCGGTAGGTTTTCTTCCTCGGAGCCTTGTGTTCGATTTGGCTGTGGACCCGGAGCACTTCTGCGCCAGGTTCTGCCGCTCGCCGCTCGGGGGAGCACAGAGGGTGTCAGGCGGCCTTGCCTCCCTCTGGGCGGAGAGGAGAAAGGGCAGCTCCCTTCTGTCTCAGTTCTGTCGTGAGGCCCGGAAGAATAAAGGCCAGATAGACTACAGCGGCCAGGAGAGCCCCGAGCGACAAGAAGTGTGCGGCGTGTCATCCGAGGCAGAGGTGGGGGGCGTCGTGGCCCCCTCGCCGTGGGAGCAGTCCCAGGAGCTCCGCCCTCTCTGTTCCTGGCGGGGAGAGTAGGAAGCGTCCTGGGCAGGGGGGTGGGGGGTCAGTGCTTTGCCCAGAGTCACCCTGATCAGCTTTTCCCTCTTCCCTGTCCTGTTCCCCCCACCTCCTGACAGGCTTGTCCTGGAAGCACATCCTTCCTAAATCATGGTACACGAATCCATGTCCCAGTGACCCCTTTTGGGGGACCCAACCCAGGAAAGGGGTTCGTCTTTATCTTGGGTGAATGATGTCCAGAGATAGGTGTTCCACGTGTGTGTGGCAGCTGCGTGGTTAACGAGAGCTCTTTCCCTCTTTCTGTTCCTGCATCCCTACTGTCTGCCTATCTTCAGGAGGTCTCTCTATCGTAACATGGCTGCTCTAGCTCCAGCCATCAAGTTCACATTCCAGGAAGCAGAAAAGAGGAAAGGGCAAAGGATGCAGGTATCCACTGATGGAGCCTCTTTTGAAGTTACTGGCCAGAAGCTCCTCCCCATGGTCATCTCACTGGGAGGCTGGGGAAGGTCTGTGTGTGGCTGTATGTGTGTTTACGGCTGGGGCCACTGCCAGCCACCCCAGTGGTGAAGAGCTGTGAGTGAGGGAGAAGAGGGGCCAGGGGACTGGGTGAGCCACAGGCACTCTCTGCCACAGAGGTTAAGGTCAAAGTGGGGACTGGGAATGCAGTTGTCATTCACATTAAAGCAGGCTGACCCCCTCCTGTTTCCTCTGGGTCAGTAAAAGCACACGGCTCCCTGGAGGCTGCCGAGCACAGTGGGTTGACACGCCAGTGGACTCGGGCTGCTTCCCTTCGTCGAGTGTCAGTGAAGGCTGTGGAGCCTCGAGTCCCTCAGCTCTGCACAGATGGGGGAGGGCTGCTGAAGGGGCCCTCCTCCTCACCTCCAGCACCTGCCTGCCCGCCGTGCACAAGGGTGAGCCCAGAGTTGCCGATTCCTGTTCGTGCTCATTCATAGGCTGATAAAGAGTGGAAGAGGTGGATTTTAATGTGAGGTGGCTTCTCTGTAAACGGCGGCAATTACTACCATCTGTCCAAAACACGGCGCAGGCCGGAGAGAACACGTCCATGAGTGGGCTTGGCCTGGAGCCCAACAGCCGGCAGCTTTTGCTTAAGATAATGATTTAAGTGAAGCTGCTTCTCCTTCAAGGAATGAGTGCATAGAGCAGTGAGCAAGGCTTTTCGGGGTTGGGGATCCACAGGGAGGGGGGTGGCGTCACCCCAGCCCCCATGGAGCCCACAGCGCAGGAGGCACACGAGATGCCAGCCCGGGGCCTATGTGGGTGGCACTGCACCTGGGGCAGAATGCAAGCAGTGGGGGGTTTCCAGCGTGGCACAGTGGCCCCTGGCTGGTGTCACTGAGTTTTACTGTGCTGGCGATGGAGCCGGGGCCGTCCTAGGCACCACAGAACAAGGCAGAAGCAGGCCAGGGTGAGCTGCGGCCAGGTCTGGACCCCGGCTTGACTACAGGTACAGAACCAGCTGATTTTATCCGGAGCTTTGACCTGGGGGGACGTGTGATTCTCTGTAGCTGTGGCTCATCACAGGCCACCCCTCCTGGCCATTCCTGGCTGTGTGGCTGGACCCCAGCATGTCCAGAGTCACAGCGGCCTTCCCCCACAGGTTTGCTCTGTGGACGTTTGCAGAGGCCTGTGCATTGGTGGCTGGTCATGTCCGAGGACTCACAGACTGAGAGGTGGCTGCAGAGCCCCCCACCCCCACCCCACCAGGCTCACCTGCAGCAGAGCCTGCAGCTGCTCCCTGTGGAACCCTCTTTGTGGGATGCAGTGGCAGCGCGTGGATGGTGTCTGTCCTATCTGGCACCTACTCGGCCTCCGAAGCTCTGGGCAACGGGGGGGCTGAGCTTCAGTTCTCCCAGGTGAGGTGAGCCCTGCCCTTCTCACCTGGCTGGTAGCAGGGAAGCAAGCCCCCTCTGTGACCCGCTGTCACCCCTTGTCACAGGGCAGTCAGTTCTCTTCAGCTGGCAGGTGCGATGCTTGCGGGCAGCCAGGAGGTCTTCTTCCCTCTGGCTTCCCTGGGGGATGGGGGGAGTGGAGGGAGGGGGGCTATTCAGGAGCCCTGGCTGGTGTGGCTCAGTGGATTGAGCCTGGGCTTGTAAACCAAGTGGTTACTGGTTCGATTCCCAGTTAGGGCACATGCCTGGGTTGTGGGCCAGGTCCCAGTTGGGGGAATATGAAGGGCAACCAGCCATTGATGTTTCTCTTCCTCTCTTTCTCTTTCCCTTCCTCCTCTCTAAAACAATAAGTAAATAAAATCTTAAAATCAAGGCAGAAAAGGTTGAGGAAACACGGGTGTTACAGCCACCTTTAAGACACTCGCCAAGCACAGGGGTTCCCTGAAAGGCTCTGTGGCCCCTTGCGGTATAGAAACCCTTTTAACTTGGCCTACACGAGGTTTCCAACGGCAGGTCTGAAGGTCAGGGCCAGGCGTGACCACTGCGAGTCACTGCACGCCCAAGCTCACACTCCCCCGAGAGCCCAGGCAGGCCCACTGGGTGCTCAGGCCCTGCCCCATCGGTCTCTGTGTCCCACAGCAGGACTTCCAGGGCACAGGGTCCTGGGCTTGGTGTGGTCTCTTTGGTGCCACTGACCCTGGCAGTTCCCTCGACTCCTGCCCAGCCCTCTCCCTGAGGCTCATTGTCCTCATTACTCTAGGAATTAGTGTGTGCTCCACACGCACTTCACACTTGAACTCGTGTGATGAAGCTTGTTTTGTCCCCTCCCTCTGGCCTGTGGAAACGTTTACTTTCATCCCGGGTTCTTATGATCCCTCCAAGCTTCATGCCATCTGCAGCTTCAGTAGGGAAGGGGGGCCTATTTTTGGAAAACGTCTTTTAGAACGAGGCGTGCTGTCATTGAAGAGCTCTGACACCATTTCCCGAGGATTTGTTCTGTGTGTGGAACATCTTTACTGAACCCTCAGGTGTGGGTCCTTCCGGTTAGCCGCCTGCCGCCGCTGATGAGGACGTGGGACCCCAGAAAGGGTGGTGCGTTGCCGGGGTCCCGGAGCACGGAGGGGCGGAGCTGGCCTTGACGACGAGCCTCTGCCCCGGTCGCCCTGGGCGCAGAGGGAAGCAGCCCCCTGAGGTCAGCTGCTCCCCAGGCCTGTGGCTGGTCTAACCTGCGTGGCCCTTTAAAATCGAGGCAGCTGGTGCATCATTCGGAATTGCAGGTTTTACACAAAACCATAAATTGTTGGCATTTTCCCCCCCTTGAAAAGTCAGATTGAACTGCATTGGGTCCGTGTTCCCAGGTGGTGGTGATTGTTGGGACTGAGCCTCAACCACCACCACAGGGCCAGCATGTCATTGCCACTCACACCTGCCATCCTCCAACCCTGGCCTTGGCTCACGGTACTTAGCGGCGGCTGCTGACAGGCGGGTGGGGTGCTGTCCTTGCTTCGTGAATCCTGGGGACGAGAGAGGCTAGGGACACTGGAGGAGAAGATGGTTGGTCGCAAGCAGCCAGCTGAGGCTCTCACGCACCAGACAGCAGCACGCCCTTCCCAGGGCGACCCCCGGGATCTTCACTTTGATGACCTGCACCCACAGGGTCGGGGCTGCCCTGCTCCGCATCGGCCTCGGAGTGGACACTGTTGTGTTGGTGTGTCAGCGCACACGGTGTACGGTGTGGACGTGGCGGTGGCATTAAGTAGCTTTACGGAGGTGTAATTGGCATACGGCAAACTGCACAGTTAAAAACATGCAGTCTGATAAGTTTTGCCACACGTATGCACCGTGAAACCACCCCCAAAACATAACGTCGAGTCATTAGTCTTGAGAGAAGTGACCTCCTAAGAAAGAGGAACCGTCGAGCTAGGGCAGCGAAGCTCCCCGCCGCCCCCAAGAGCCTTGCCCTGCCCCCGTCCCTCCTCCCTGCTCCCATACCCCAGGAACCCCTGGCGGCTTCACCGCTGTGGACGAGCTGGCATGTCTGGAACTGGGTATTGAAATGGGATCAGACGGCACGTGCTGTTCTGCTGGACTCTCCACGCAGCAGACTTCCGTCAAGAGACACTTGGCTGTTGGTTCTGTTCATAGTTGGGCCGTTTGGCTGCTGAGCACCATCGCACCACACCGTCGGTGCGTGCAGACAGGTGTGTGGGGCCGTGGGCCCATCCCTGGCCGTTCGTCATCTTCCTCAAGTTCGCCCGGGGGTTAGACCGGGTGTCCGGGACTTCTGGGGTCATGAAGGGTCGCGTGGCTCCCGGGAGAGGGCGGCCCTGGGTCGTGTTGGGGGTGGCCTGCCGGGGACCGTGCAGATGGGCTCTTTGAGGGTCTGCAGGCCGGGTCTCAGGACTGCCCTCCCCCCCCCACCGTGGCCTTCCTGTTTGGCATGTTTTGAGGAGAGTTGAAATAGCTTTAATTTTTAGCTTCTAAACGGAGGGCGCTGTCCTGGCATGTGCCATGTACGTGTCGGTGCACATCTGTGTCTTCTGTGCAAAGGGGTCATCCGTGGTGGCTGAGTAGTCATAACGTGGAAAAGGCAGCATGAAGGGCACGTGAAGGGAGCAGCAGTGGACGCATTCCTTGGAAGGCGTCAGCACTGTGGCTCCCAAGCTGATTTCTGTGGCTGTCCCTCTGAGACCAATTTGCTCCCCAGGGGCTGGCTCCATGCAGGACACCAGCCGTCACGACCAGGAACGGAGGCGTGAACTCTGGGAGCGTCACTGGCTCTCTGGGCTGGGTGGCACAGGGAGTGAAACCACACGGCAATTCCGTGGTCTCCAGAGAATTCGCTCAGTGTTACGTTTATCCCTGGAAGAGAACGCCGTCCAAGCCGACTTCACCCAGTGCAACGTCTCAGTCCTTGTCTCAGAAGTCACCGGCCGTGCAGGAAGGTGGTCTGGAGTGTTACCTTGTGTGTGTCTGGGTCAGGGCTTCGTGCCTCTTCCTGTGCTTGGAGAGCTGGGCTGTGAGACCCAGCGGCGTTCCCCGCCCCCATCCCTGCACACTAGGGCACATCAGCAGTGCTGGCTTTGTTCTCGTGTGCTGTGTCGGTTCCACCTTCAGGGAAGTTCTGCTAGTGGTACATTTCAGATGTCCTTGATTATACTTGTGGTCTTTCCTGGTGAGTTTCTAGAACGGTTTTTTTTAAAATATTTTATTTATTTATTTATTTATTAGAAAGAGTGAAGCAGGGAGAAGAAACATCAATGTGTGGTTGCCTCTTGTGTGCCCCCTACTGGGGACCTGGCTTACAACCCAGCATATGCCCTGACTGGGAATTGAACCAGTGACCCTTTGGTTCTCAGGCAGGCACTCAATCCACTGAGCCACACCAACCAGGGCATAGAAGAATTTTTTAAAATAAATAATTGACAAGTTCTTTTTTAAAGATTTTATTTATTTATTTTTAGAGAGGGAAGGGGGGGAGAGAGAAAGAGAGAAAGAGAAACGTCAATGTGCAGTTGCTGGAAGACATGGCCTGCAACCCAGGCATGTGCCCCGACCGGGAATCGAACCTGCGATGCCTGGTTTGCAGCCCGCGCTCAATCCACTGAGCTACACCAGCCAGGGCGACAAGTTCTTTTTATTTCTTTAGTTGATAAGGAGGATTGGGTGGACGTTTATCACCTAATAAAAGGGGAAGGAACCCCTACTTCATAATTCATGGATTTTTATAACATGGGCTCTAAGACAATTAAACAGGGAGAATCGTCTTTTCAACAAGTGCTGGGACAGCTGGGTTTCTGCGCACGAAGGAGTGAAGTGGAGCCCTCCCCCACAGCACGTGTGGACGTTGGCACAGAGTGGGTCGAAGCTCTAAGTACAGGAGCTGAAACTGTGAACCTCCCAGATGGAAACCTGGATGTGAGTTTTCATGACCTCGGATCAGGATGTAGTTTCTTGGTGAAGGAGACTTCATCCAGCTGAAAACCTTTTGTGCTTCAAAGAGCACGGTCAGGAAGGTGCAGAGAGAGCTCCCAGCGAGGGAGAAAACCTGAGGGACCAGGATCTAGGGTCTGGGACGAACGCTCACACCCCCTGCCCCGCAGAACCAGTTTAAAAGTGGGCAAAGGATTTAACAGACATTTTTCCTAAGAGACTGTGAACAGCCAGCAAGCACATGAGAAGGTGCTCAGCACCATCGGTAAGAGGGACGTGCAGATGGAGTCACGAGGAGATGCCGCAAGGGCGGCTGCAGCCACGGAGGTGGACGTGGCTGGTGAGCACGCAGAGGCACAGGGACCCTCTGGCTGCCCAGGTTGGGCCTGCTGTGGGCCCTGGGAACGCAGCCAGCAGCCCCTTGGCAGCTGAGCGTAGGCACCAGTGACCCGGCAGTCCCACTTGGAGTGCCCGCCCAGGAGAATGGAGAGCCCGTCCGTGACCTGCCTGCCTCGTGTTGCCAGCACTGCAGTGGGACTCCCGGGAGGCACCTGTCTCGGAGGTCTGCTCCCACACTCTCCACCCCGTCTCAGGCCCTGTGTCCCTGAGGGGAGGTCCAGTTTCTAGAGGAAGATGAGTGAACACAGCTTCAGGAAGCTTCACAGGGCTGCTCAGCTAGCAAGTGGCAGCGCCAGGCAGAAACTGGGTCCCCACACCGCCCGTCGTCTGGGTTTTGGGCATTCTCTCTGGTGCCGGGGAAGCCTCTGTTCATGTCCACGGCCGGCCGAGTGCAGTCTGTCGATCAGGCCCTGTGTCAGCTGGGACTCAGGGCTGCAAACCACAGAAGCGGACTGTGAGCCAGGGGGCAACCGCCAGGAGGACACGCTACCACCAGGGGCTCACTCGGCACCCTGGGAAGGGCGCCAGCTCTGTCCAGTGGCCATCCCCTCTTGTGGCTGCACCATCCACGTTGCCCTTTGGCCTCCGTCCATCCTGGGCAGCGCCTGCCACTGTCCCCATCGGTGGAGCGGCCACAGGTGCTGGCGCCCTGGCTGCCCTGCAGGTACATTGGGCCCCTGCGCTTGTCCACAGTGGGGAGCGGCGTGGCCTTCCCCACTGTTCCTTGTGGTCCGTTTCTGGGGCAGAGCTGATCCATATTCAGTAACCTTTGCAAAGAGGTGAATAAACATTTAACTGACTGAGCCACAGGAGATGGAAACGGACGTCTCTCCCTGCACTTCCATTCCTGCGTGGGTTTGCGAAGGGTATCTGACAGCCAGGAAAGGAAGTACGGCCCGGGTGTCGTCGGCCTGGGGTTTCTTCTTTTAATGTGTTTCTAATCAACACACCTTCGACCTCTGACGTTGTGCAAACTCAGGGTGTGCAGCAGGTGACCTCAACACACCTCTCGATCGCCGTTGTCACTCATTGACACGTCTGCCACGTTCCGCAGAACCCTCGCTGCAGTGGTCAGAGTGACCAGGTTCCCGTCCCAGCAGTCTGGTCTGGCGACCATGCCGTGCACCACACTTCCACTTACCACCCGTCGTGAGTTTGCCCCATCAACAGCCTCTGTCCCGAGTTTCCTAGTCACCTCGCCGTCCTTTGTCTCTCGGCCACAGTGTCTGTGTCTCTGAGCAGACCGACCGGTCACGGAAGGGTTGTCTGTGGCCCCAGAAGGAAAACATCACCGAACTTCACGGGGCTCCCGTCCCGTCCTGGGGCGGGAGATCCTCGAGCCACAGACACAGGCACGCGGGCCCGTTGTTGTTTGTGGGAGGCCTCGGTTGGAAGTGCGGCGGGGGGGAGTACCCCCTGGTGAGCCCCCATGTCAGCGGTGTTCCCCGCCCCTGCCCTGTATCCATCCCCTCCCTTGCCGGCCTGTCCTTGCTGACAGACCGCGATGGGGACCGAGATGGGGAGCAGAGGAGGCCGCCCCATGCGAAACTGACGGTGTGGGGAGACTGAGTCGGGAGGGGCCTTAAAATGTGATAGTGGAGCCGTCCTGTTTCATTACTTCTGCTAAGCCTCAGCTTCCTCGGTGAGGGGTCTGCAGTTCGCCTTCTCCTTGTTAATTGTTGTCTGTCCCTACCGAAACTTTTATTCCGTTGCCCCTTATCCTTTTCCAAACAAGGCAAGATATGAATAATTAACACTGAATTTTTCGTAAGTGTAGCTCGCACGACTCTGCCCTTGGCTTTCCCCATACAGTGTCACGTTTATTACACTGGGGAGCGAAGGGTCAAAAAACCCAGCACCCTGTGGATTGTGGGTCTTTTTGGTTACCGTCTTTTCGGTCACTTTTTGGTCACCGGGGTGGGTTTGGAGAGCTCAGATTCTACGAGCAGGGACTGAGTGTGTCTGGTTGGTGGCTGCACTGACAGGCAGGGGGTGGGGCGAGAGACTGTGAGAGGGGCGCCAGGCACCCCGAGGGCAGACCTCAGCGTGGCGGGGCTAGGCCCTCAGCGCCTTGCTCTTCCTGCCTGGGTGCTCAGCTCACCCCTCCCTGAGCTCCAGGGCATCGGGGCGGGCATGTGGCTGTTCGTCATGGGTGACAGTCCTGTGTTAGGAGCTGGCGTCCTCCTCACGGCCCTCTTCTCTCGTACCTCTTCCCACCTGGGCAGGTGAGCCCTGAGGACCTGGGAGAGATTTCTTTGCAACACATGCCCACTAGCAGAGTGGCTGGGTCACGAACTACAGGTCACATGTACTTACTTACCTTGACTCGAGCCAGGGTGCTGTCCCCCGTAGCCATACCCATTGGTGTTTCCAACCCAGGGACCCCAGGCACATCCAGCTGGCTGCCCTTGTCACTCTATGCTTGTAAAGTGACAGCTCAGTGGAAATGGAAAGGTGATTTGAGTACAAAAGGGTCCTTCTAAAAAGTTAAATATTTTCACTGTTACAAGCACAACCTTTAAAAGGTGAAATATTGGGGGCTGTGGGGTGAACCGCTGCCTAGGCACAGAGCTGCTTTGCGAGTGATGAACGTGTTTTGGGAACCCACAAACCTGGGGGGGCTGCATGACACTGGAAATGGGCCAAATGCCACTCAGGGGCTCACTTTGAAGTGGTTACTTGTATAAGAATTAAATCTCCGTAACAAAGGTCAATTACTGATAACATGCAGAATAAAAGTAACAGCCTGGGCTCTGACAGCTCCCCCCTTCTTCTCACTTCCCAGCGGCAACAGTTTAAAATGTTTAACATTCCCTTCTGGTATTTACCGCCTCGTTCCCAGATGCGGAAGTCTCTGGATGCCTGCAGATCCTTCCATTTAAATATCACCCCTGATTTCCTGTTGTGTCAGCTGAGCTAGGCTGGCGGATGCTCACTCTCCTGGTTCTCCCCCAGCCTCCCATTAGGGCCAGGCCACTGCTTTCTTCTGGCTGAAGTAATACTCAGTCTGAGGTTCTCCTGGCTGTGTAAATGTTGTTCGCCGACGAGCTAAAGACACACTAGATTTTAATATGCAGCTTTCCCCTGGAGTCAGTGGTGTCCTGGTTTTCTTTATTTGCTTGGCTCTAAGGTAGCATTTACTGAGTCTCTTTCCCTCCGAAAGCCAGTCTGCTTCCGTGGGGGGAGGCGCGGGCAGGAAAATCTGTCCCACCTGCTCTGCTGCCCCGGATCCCTTGGTACCCCCTCCGCCTCGGGTGATGACAGGCCCTGCACAGTGTCCCCGTGGGTCCCCGAGCCTTCGTGGGCTCTGTGGGGTGAGTCAGCTTGCTTTCCCCTAGTGCCCCTCCCCCGAAGACATGTAGGGTGCTTCCCCCCCCCGCCCCGCCCCCATCTGTTAAGGTCCTACCAGCTGCCTCCTCTACCCAGCTTCACTTGTTGCAACTCTGGATGATAGAGTTGAGTTTCATAGTAGGTAGTATCGAGTTTTAGTTTTTCTTGTGTTGTTTCTTTTTGCGGGGGGCGGGGGGATGGGGATGCGGAAAGGGAGAG
>PVIA01007203.1:0-86704 GCA_004024845.1 Tonatia bakeri
AGTTTTGTTGATTTAATCCTGGATATGGCTTGGTTGCTTGACAGGCCCTTTAAGATATCATCATCAGCCAGAACTATCATCCTGATGCCTCTGTCCCAGAAAGAGGCAAAGGTAGCCAGCCCTCTGGGTTAAGACTCTGGGCTCAGAAGCCACAGAACCTCTGACCTCGAGCTACCCTGTGGAATCCAAGCCACCTCTGGAGATACTTAGGATCACCGAGCCTGTTAATGGACTCCTCCCCTTTGTGGAGTACTTCAAATTGTGGTCAAATGACCACAATTCCAACATTATATTGGAATTGTTTATTGACCTGTGTAAACACATAGACTATTTATCACTATAAATGTAACAGGTGCTTCCCAGGCTGCCAGCTGGAGGTGCTTTTGGGTCTCCCAAATAGTAACAGAGCAGGATTTTTCAGGCTCAGTTGCCTTTACAAAGGACTATAGAAGCCTTTAAATTCTTCCTTTGGGTTCCAGGCAGAGGAGGTTGGGGAGAGAGACTGTGGCATCTTGAAAACTGCTCTTTTCCCACATTCTACACAGTCACTGGACTTTCTATGAAATATACCACTGGTGGAGTATCCACCCATGACAGCATAATGCTCTTATTTATCTTTTTCATCTTGTTGGAGGGGGATTCTCAATATTTCATACCAATGGCATCATTCACTCAACAAACACTTAAATTGAATGTCTATTATGTGCTAAGCATTGCTCTAGATAGTAGAGTATAGCTATAAACAAAATAGATCAAGTCCCTGTTCTCATGGTGCCTATAATCCAGTGAGGGGAAAGAGATGTTCTATGAACAAATCAGTACAACTTGGGGTGATTCATGCCACAAAAAAAGAATAAAGCATATAAAGGGGATACAGAACAATGGTGAGGTGAGTGCTATTTAATAAAGATAAGATATTTTTAAAATATATTTTATTGATTATGCTATTACAGTTGTCCCATTTCTCCCCCTTCACTCCCCTCCACCCTGCACATCCTCTCCCACCCACATTCCCCCCTTTACTTCATGTCCGTGTGTGGTACTTATAAGTTCTTGGCTTCTACATTTCCCCTACTATTCTTGCCCTCCCCCTGTCTATTTTCTACCTACCATCTATTCCACTTATTCTCTGTACCTTTTCCTCCTCTCTCCTCCTCCCACTCCCCTGTTGCGAACCCTCCATGTGATCTCCATTTCTGTGGTTCTGTTCCTGTTCCAGTCGTTTGCTTAATTTGCTTTTTTTTGTTTTGTTTTAGGTGTAGTTGTTAATGATTATTTGCTGTCATTTTACTGTTCATAATTTTATCTTTTTCTTAGATAAATCCCTTTAACATTTCATATAATAAGGGCTTGGTGATGATGAACTCTAACTTGACCTTATCTGAGAAGCACTTGATCTGCCCTTCCATTCTAAATGAAAGCTCTGCTAGATAGAGCAATCTGGGATGTAGGTCCTTGCCTTTCATGACTTGGAATACTTCTTTCCAGCCCCTTCTTGCCTGTAAGGTCTCTTTTGAGAAATCAGCTGACAGTCTGATAGGAACTCCTTTGTAGGTAACTGTCTTCTTTTCTCTTGCTGCTTCTAGGATTCTCTCCTTCATTTTAATTTTGGGTAATGTAATTATGATGTGCCTTGGTGTGTTCCTCCTTGGGTCCAACTTCTTTGGGACTCTCTGAGCTTCCAAGACTTCCTAGAAGTCTATTTCCTTTGCCAGAATGGGGAAGTTCTCCTTTATTATTTGTTGAAAGAACTTTTCCACTTGTTGCTCTTCCTCTTCTCCTTCTGGTACCCCTATAATTCAGATGTTGGAATGTTTAAAGATGTCCTAGAGGTTCCTAAGCTTCTTCTTCTTTTTAAAATTCTTGTTTCTTTATTTTTTTCTGGTTGGATATTTCTTTCATCCTTCTGGTCCACACTGTTGATTTGAGACCCAGTTTCCTTCCTATCACTATTGGTTCCCTGTACATTTTCCTTTATTTCACTTAGCGTAACCTTCATTATTTCATCTGATTTGTGACCAAATTCAACCAATTCTGTGAGCATCCTGATTACCAGTGTTTTGAACTGTGCGTCTGATAGGTTGGCTATATCTTCATTGCTTAGTTGTATTTTTTTCTGGAGCTTTGATTTGTTCTTTCATTTGGGGCCTTTTTTTTTTTTTTTTTGTCTCAACGTGCCTGTTACGTAGTAAGAGGCAGAGCCTTAGGTGTTCACCTGGGTGGGGTAACCTACATGGCTGGGTTGTGATGCTGTATGTGGGGGCAGGGTCCAAGAGGGAACAATGGTGCTTGCTCTGGTCTCTGCCCGATTTCAGTCACTTCCCCTGCTTCCCACAAGCAAATTGGGCTTCTCTGGTGCTGACTCCTGTGTGGTTGGTTTGTGTACGTTCTAGGACCCTGTGTGTCTCACCAATGAACTCTCCTGTGAGGCTGAGAGTTTTTCCCGCTGCCTCAACCCCCACAGGTGTTTTCAATCAGTGGTTTGAGGCTTTATTTCCCTGAGCTGGAGCCCTGGGTTGCACAGTCTGTCCTTCTCCCCAATTGTTTCTCCCGCTTTATCTGCATACGAATGTGGGACTGCCCAGTCTGCAATCTGCCGCCTTGCCAGGTCTGCCAGCTGCCACCTTGCCAGCCAGATGCAGCCTTGCATGCCCTGCTCCACTATCTGCTGCCTCACTGGGCCCGCCAGCCACCATCTTGCTGCAAGTCCTCTCTGCTCAGCTGCCTATCTCCGCCCCTCCTACTGGTCTGGATGAATGTGTTTTCTTTAACTCCTTGGTTGTCAGGCTTCCATACAGTTGGATTTTCTGTCAGTTCTGGTAGTTTTTTTGTTTTTAAATTGTTGTTGTCCTTCTTTTGGTTGTGCATGGAGGCACAGTGTGTGTACCTATGCCTCCATCTTGGCCAGAAGTCAAAGATAAGATGATATTTGAGTAGAGATTTGGAAGAAGTAGGGGAGTGAGCTGTGAGGCTGTGTGAAGAGTCTTCCAGGCAAAGAGATAGCACATTCAAAGGAGTATGAGCAGGCTTGACACATTTAAGGAACAGCAAGAGGGCCAGCGTATCTGGAATAGAGTAACTGAGGGAGAGAAGAGTAGATGGTAGTAAGGGCCAGTAACAGGGGACCTTATATGCTTTGGAACAAGTTGGAGGCTTTCTGAGTGAGACAGGAAGCATCAAAGGGTTGTGGCAGACAAATGAGATGCTCTAACTTCTTTTTAAAAATGTTTTAAAGATTTTATTTATTTATTTTTAGAGAGGGAAGGGAGGAAGAAAGAGAGAGAGAGAAACATCGATGTGCGGTTGCTGGGAGCCGTGGCCTGCAACCGAGGCATG
Source organism: Tonatia bakeri (assembly GCA_004024845.1). Taxonomy (NCBI): domain Eukaryota; kingdom Metazoa; phylum Chordata; class Mammalia; order Chiroptera; family Phyllostomidae; genus Tonatia; species Tonatia bakeri. The sequence goes on from PVIA01007203.1 coordinate 3,337, forward strand.
TGCCCTGACTGGGAATTGAACTTGCAATGCTTTGGTTTACAGCCCGCGCTCAATACTCTGAGCTACGCCAGCCAGGGTGAGATGCTCTAACTTCTATTTTAACAAAATCACTCTGACAGAATGTGGAGAACAGACTACAGGGGGTGGGGCACAGGGTTGAAGAAGGGAGGCCATTGCAACTGTCAAGGGAGGGAAGATGGTGGATTATAATATGAAAATAGTGGAGGGAGGATCTGCAAAGAAATGGTCATGTTCTGAATATATTTAGAAGAAAGGGTTAGCCCTAGCTGGTGTGGCTCAGTGGACTGAGTGCTGGCCTGTGAACCAAAGGGTTGCTGGTTTGAGTCCCAATCAGGGCCCAGGCCTGGGTTGTGCGCCAGGTCCCCAGTGGGGGGTACATAGAGGCAACCATACATGGATGTTTCTCTCCCTCTCTTCCCCTCTCTCTAAAAATGAATAAATAAAATGTTTAAAAAAATAGAAAAAGAAAAGGTTAATAGAATTTCATGATGGCCTGAATGTGAGTGTGAGAGAAAGGAGATGACTCCAAGGATCTGGCTGTAGCCATCAGTGAAAATGGCAAAGTCATTTGCCGGGGACAGCGGAAGAGGATCAGGTTTGAGTGGAAACACAGATGTTCCATTTTGACATGAAAGGTGTTGAGCACATGGTTGGAAATATGAGCTTGGTGTTAAGGGAAGATGTTGGGGTTGGAGCATACAGACAATATTTTCAAGCCAGGCTACCAATGAAATCATCTGGAGAGTGAGTGTAGATAGAGTATGAAATCTAAGATTGAGGTGCAAAGCCCTCCAATGTCTAAAGGTCAGAAGAGACTGAGGAAGAGTGACTATTAACGTCTTCCTGGAAATGCAGTGAAGAAAGTATTTCAAGAGGAAAGGATCAGTGAAGCCTAGCACTCCTGATGTACTAGGTCAGATGACTTAGAAATGGGCACTGGCTTTGGCAACAGAAGGTCCTTGGAGACCTTGTCATAAGCAATCTTGTCAAATTGTGGTGGATTCAAGCCGAATTTGGGTAAATTCAAGGACGAGTTCAATAAGAGTGGAAATAACAAATACATACAAGTCTTTGTGGTAATTTTGCTGTAACAGAGAGATATACCTAGAGCTGGAACGTGGGCTCTAGGAAAGGGTTTTTTTTGATGGTGCAGGTACAACAGAATGTTTGTATGACAGTGGGATGATCCAGGAAAAATGGATGAAGTAGGAGGGAGGTTACGTAATGGTAGGAACTACGTCATTGAGCAGATGAGAGGGGGTAAGATTCTGTGCAGAAGCGGAAGCTTTGGCTGTTGCTAGGGCATGGATGCCTTACTCATTTCAACAGGGGAGAAGACAGTGTATGGGCACAGATGCAGGTAAGTTGACTGAGTAAATGGTGGGAGTGTGTGCAAATCCTCTTTGGATTCCTTCTATTTTTTGGCTGAACCAAGAAGCAAGGTCAGGGCTGAGAATGGAAATGAAGGGTGCTGGAGATATAAATAGAGGTGAGAAGGAACAAAATAGTCGTTTAGAAAAGTGGCAGAATAAAATGACAAAAAACCCCAACATAATAAATTTGCTGCGTGGCCAAGTTTTCACTTGAGAATTTAAAGGAAGACCACCAGTGGGGTTGTGTGCTTTCCCAAGCCATGTTCAGTTATGTAGGTAGATACGTGGAGCAGGTGAAACTCTGGGAGTTTTGTCAGATGATGGCAGAGGGAGACAGACTGATTGCCCTTGAACTGTAAGTGGAGAAAACACTGGGAAAAATACATCTCACTACTAGTTGTTTGTCTACATAAAGTCACAGAGCACACCCCCTTGAAGTCTCTGAAATCTGTCCAAGGTGAACAGAATGCAAATACGAGTGTCATTCCATCCACAGGCCCTCCCCTTTGATGCACGACTCCTGCCTCGGTCACACGCCCCAAGCTTCCCTTCCATCTAACATAGTGTGACAGTGGGACGATCAGAAGCCCTGAGCAGCTGTGATTACAAAATAGTCCTATTGCTTAGTGGCTGTAGGGGCTTATTCCAGGGACTGCCTTACCACCATCCTGCCCTCCCCCTAGCATCCAGTCATTTCCTCTATCCAGCCCAGCCAGGACTTTGGTTCTTCAAGTAGCGGGAGCCCTTCAGTTGTGCCTGGAATGCTCCCCGGCTCCATGCACACAGAAGGAATGCGAATGCTGGAACCTCCGTCATCACATTGCCCTGTTGATTTGTTTTCCTCGTGTGTGGATCCTCTGGTTCCCAGGAAATATGAAGAATAAATAAAGCAGATATTTATTTATAATGTTGTGGCAGAGATCCGCTTGCATGTACTTAGCGATATACTTAGGGATGACAAGGAAGTCTTCCTTTCTTTTGAAAATGTTTGTCCCAAATAAGGTTTAGTGTTTTAAACAGAATGATATCCCTTTTTTGTGAACTGAGGGTTAGGCGTATATCACTTGAAAATAATCCTGTCATTCTGAGGTTTAATACATATTTTTCTTCCAAATTAAGTGGAACTTTCCATTAAACAATGTGATCTTACAAAAAAATTTTTCTTTCTCACAATGTCTTGACACAGTGTTCAGCAGGAAGCAACGTGAACTTGGAGTCACAGAAATAGCTTTCTGTTAATGTCCTGGGGTTAAAAATCCAAAATCATAAAAATGTGGCTCTAGCCCTGGTCAGTGTGGCTCAGTTGTTGACTGTTGTCCTTAAAAGCAAAAGGTCACAGGTTTGATTCCTGGTCAGGACACATGCCTGGGTTGTGGGTTTGATCCCATCAGGGCTCTTATGAGAGGCAACCGATAGATGTTTCTCTGTCACATTGATGATTCTCTCTCTATCTTTCTCCCTCCCTTCCCCTCTCTCTAGGATAAATATAAGGAAACAATGAAAAAAATGTGACTCTAATTTGTTCCAATTGTCTTTACTTTTTCTTCTTACTTTATGCCCAAGACAGCTAAAGAATGTGTGCATGTTTTCTTATATGCCTTGGAATCGTACATTTCTTACCATATGAGATGCTTCTTGTGTTTGCGCTGCTTCAGCTTCCTTTCCTGAAAACCACCCCTCTTCTAAACTGCACACTTTCCAAATATTAGAAATAGGATTGAGGTGTAGCCACTATGGAAAACAGCATGGTAGGTTCTCAAGGAATTAAAAACAGCACCACCATGTAATCTGGCTGGCAGTTCCACTTCTGGGTGTATATCTAAAGGAAATGAAATATTTCTCCCAAAGAAATATCTGCACTCCCACGTTCATAGCAGCATTACTCGCGATTGCCATGGTATGGAAACAACCTAAGTGTCATTGATGGTTGAATAGACAGACAATTGCATATACAATGGAATATTATTCAGCCTTGAATAAGAAGAAAATCCTGTCACTTGTGACAATGGAGATGAACTTGGAGGGCATTATGCTAAATGAAATAAGCTAGACAGAGGCAGACAAATACTGAGTGGTACCGTATGTAGAATCTGGAAAAAAGAGTCAAACTCATAGAGTAGTGGCTAGGGCTGATGGGAGGGTGGGAGAAATAGGGAGAAGTTGGTAAAATATAAACTTTCAGCTGTAAGATGAATAAAGTCTGAGAATCTAATGTATAATTAGGATTTTATAAAGTCCTAATGTGTAATATGGTGACTTTAGTTGATAACACTGTATTGTATAACAAATTTACTAAGAGCATAGAACTTAAATATTCTCATGTGTACACACACACAAAAGCTAAATAAATACGTGAGTTGGTGGGTATGTTAATTAACTCAAAGGTAGGAATCCTTTCACAATGTATATCAAATCACCAGGTGTATACTTTAAACACTTTACAATTTTGTTTGTCAGTTATGCCTCAATAGAGTTGTGCGGGGAACAAATGGGCTTTGCTGGCTGCAGAGCCGATCTGAGCCCTGCCCTGCTGCTCCCTCGTCACTGAGGCTGGACTCCCTGGAGCCACATCTGGGTCTTCAGCCTCCCACAGCGAGCCCTCCGTAGCAAGCTCTCCTTGGAACAACTGTGATTTCTGTGACCTGAATTCGCTGCAGGCTCAAGAAAGAGGCGGCCTGTCTGGCCACCGCTGGAGAAGTCAGGAACGCAGAGGGGAAGGGAGAGGGGTAAGATGGACGAGGATCTCGCAGCGCTGAGTCCTGGAAGCAGTGATGAAAGGAGACTCCCAGAGGTGTGCCTTTAGCCTGGAGCCCGAGCTTCTCTGCTGGGGTGTGTGTGTGTGTGTGTGTGTGTGTGTAGGGGGATGGGGAAGGGGGAAGTGGGGAGGGGGTCCTCTGCTCTCCCCTGCCCCCCCCCAAGCTGTACAACTAGGAAAACAGTGTTTGTGGAGGCCAGAGAAAAAGGCTCCTCTGCAGCAAAGTACACTCTAGAATTCTTCCCGCCACACTTACACTGGCATTATTCATGACAAACCCCCTCGAAACAGTCAAGGTTGAGAGGAAATGGTGAAAAGACAATAGTCTATTTAACAAAGCAGATCCTTTCAGCGCCTATTTTAACCTCCTTCATGTCCTGTCATCACTCTTTAAAGTGCAAAGTTCTCACAGATTGGAAAGGAATTATCCAGAAGAAAGGCCTCTCCCAGCGTGTGCTGGGCATATAAGTGCAGGTAGAGATGGGGCCTGGAAGGGCACTCTAGGGAGAGTCCCAGATCCTACACAAATCTGTTCACAGGCTCTCCATTGCGCCTGGTGTGCAATCCAGCCTTCTGTCACAGCTCATTGCTAGACCTGGCCAGCTCCCTCCTGCCCAGGCGCTCACAAATATTCTTTCTAGAAACAAGCCTCCTGTGACTTCCACAGCACCCGTGATATTATAGGTTAACATCTATCAGGGGCTGGCCATGCGGCGGACACCAGGCTATGCATAGGATTATTTAATTTAATGCTCACAGCTGTGAAGTAAGAATGATCTAGTTACAGATGAAGAAACAAATTCTCAGAGACGTGAAGAAAACTCTCGACATTTTTCAGCCAATGAGCAGCTGAATGAGGATTTGATTCCAGGTCCGTTTGACCTCAGAGCCTGTGCTCTGTTTTGTCATTTGTCTTTCATTTGAACAATGTTTAACCTTTTTTTATTCCACTAGATCTAAGTTCAGCGAGGGCAGGGATTTTCTCTGTTTTATTCAACACTTTGGTCCCAGATGAAGCGTGGTCCCAGAACGTAGTAAATATTTACTGAAGTAATGAGTAAATAGTGAAAGGGAGCGTAGTTGCAGCCTTGGGACCCTCCGCTGTGGCTGTGCAGACGTCTGTCGTGGTTCCTGTTCTCAGAGATCACGGCGATCCCCGGCCCTGACTGGATTGGCCCTGTCGCATTGGAGCAGTAATTTGGAAGAGAGATTTGGGGAAACGTTCCTCTCCTGGGACCGCGAACCATGTATCCAGTCACCGCCTGGATGTCTATTAGGCTTCCCAAATGTAATATGTCTTAAATCATCCTTCCTCACTCTTCTCACCTCAGTCAATGGCCGAGACACCCACCCACTTGCCAAACTGCAGGAACCTGAGAGAGATTCTTTTTTTTTTTTTCCTGAGAGATATTCTTGATGACTTCGGGTTGTTATTCCTCATATCCAATCCAAGTGCAAATCCTGTTGATCAACCTCCAAGGTGCATCTTTAGACTGTTTGTATCTCCTGCCCCATCCTGGTCCAAGGCACCACTGCAGTACCTCCCTTATGTGGAGGGTCCCTGGTTTTGACTCTGGTTTCTGGATCTTTTAAGGCTCTTATTGGCTCATAAATTTCTGTGAGAAAAAAAAGGTATACCATGTCATGAAAGCATGACCATTAGGAGAGCACATAGCACAGGTGGTTGGTTGTGTTGGTTCATTTGAGCATAATATGGGTCAGCACGGGCTGGGGAAAGTGGTAGGAGGGTTTGGTGATCAGGGTACTCCTCTGCTTGGCAAAGGGAGATCACAGCTCAGTACTCAGACCCTGGGATGGCCACGGGTGCTGTGTCTCTCCCTTTCCTGCCATCTCTGTGCATCTTCCCTTGGCTGGAATTTCCTCAGAGACCCTGAGGTCCTGATGGTGACAGCAGAATCCTTCCTACTGCTTTCCCCTCCTCCTTCCTGCCCTTAGCTCAGCCCACTTGCATCTGCCCCAGGTACACAGTGGACAAAACAAGACTCCTAGCCTCAAGAAGACCTCCTAACAGACTCGAGAGGCACCTGGGAATATCCTCATCAGCTTTTCTTATATACAGTAGTCACCTGTTATCTGTGGTTTTGCTTTCTGTGGTTCCAGACAATTCTGGAAACTTGCTAAAGCCTGAACAGTAGAGGCGTGAGAAGAAGAGTCTTCAATGACAGATGGAGAGTCCAGAGACCAAGGACCACAAGATGGTAGCCAAAGGAAGGAGAATGCATAAGCAGTTAAGAGAATAAGATCAAGACATGCTTGCAGGAGAACTAGCATGAAGCAAACCCTGCACGTTTATAGATTTGCTGTAATGGTTGAATGGACAGAGATGCTGGTTTCTTTCACACTGGAGTCTAAGTTTCTTGATGACAAGGTCACATTTTGGTCATTTCACATCCTCCCACCACACCAGTGCTTTGTGTGAGTGTATCAGACAGTTGTTGCATTTATCTGGAGCCTCAGAATAATTGACACAGATTCTATGTGAAACATTCTAGGCACATTTCCATGCTAGCCCACCATCTGAGCTTCTGGGAGGGTGGAAAATACTTTCCATGTCAGAGTGGCATGAAAAGGATTATTAGAGTGAGAAATTTTGCAGTGGGGCTCTCTGGGACCTCTTTGAAGTGGGTGTTTATAACACATTTTGCTGACTGCTTCTATAAATCCCAAGAGTGCTGGTAATTTTACATCAAAAAATAAGAAGTAAAAATGAAGCAATTTGGCTGTGAGCACATTCTTGAATTTCAGCTGGTTGCTTCTGATTATAATTTGGCTGTGAATACATTTTTACCATTTGCAACATAGTATGAAGAAAAACATACCCTGATGCTGTATAGCACAGAATCTAAAAACATCCGCAAGTTCAGAGGGCAAGGAGAATTCTCTGAAATGAGCTTGGCCGGCACTCCTGAGAACACAGGGAGGAAACTTTTCATTCCTTAAGAACAACTGACCTCGGCCCTCTTTTGGCCTTTGTAGTGCAAATACTGGATTTGTGGAGACATTTGGAGGGTCATTAATTACACAGGGGTACTCCTTCTGTGTGGTGGGGCTGTGTTCAGATTCAAGGCCTTGGAGTTTTAGTTGAGGCCGGCTCTCAAACATTATATATTTTTCTATTGTTCTTTATTAATTAAAAAAACAACTTTGAAACAATGAGACCAATAAGAGCAGAGAATTGAAATAATAATAGCTGACATTCAGGCGCTTACTGGTGCCAAGAACTATTTTATGTGCATTAAGTCGTTAAATCCTCACAACATCACTATGTTTAGAGATGAGGAAGCCTAGAAACAGAAAAGTGAAATAAGCCTCCCAAGGCCGCAAGGCACAGCCAGAATTCCACCCCCACATTAGCCTGGTGCCAAAGCCGAGCTCCTGCATGAGCAATACCACTTCTTGTTAGTGCCAAACTAGTTGAAAAGCTAGGGGAAGTAGGACCACAGGCTTTATATTTTGTGCTGAGCTCTGGTATTTAGGCCCCTGAAAAGTTCACCTAGTTAGAAAAATTAAAAATAAAAAAAAGCCTGAAAGTGAAGGGTCCACCCTGTATGTTTTGCTAGTCCAAGGCCCGGCTGACAAAGCCAGTTTGGGGCAGTTTAAGATTTTCCCTTTCCATGGCCAGATCTGTTTCAGATCGAATCTTCCAGCTGGTCCTGATTTGCAGAATGGTGCTCAGTTTTCCAAACAAGCCGTGCACTGACATCCCAGAATTCCATTCCCACTAATGCTAGCTCGGTTTTGCCACAAGTCTCATGGTTGGGGTATATATTTCCCCCTGCTTCTTTTTCGTTTTGTAAAAATGGAGCATAACAGCTCATTCTAATTGTTTCATGTTGTAATATTTTTACATGCAATTTTCTCCTTCAGTTCATTGCTCCCTCCAAAGGAGTTTGTGGGTATGATTATTGTATTATGCTTATAATTGAAAACAGCTGACTTCATGGATTTTTACATTTTACCTAGTTTTCCAGCTGGGTCTGACTTTGGCTTGTCATGTGAGGCATAAGGGGAGGTGGCTTGGAGGAGAAAGTGAGGGAGGGTGTCAAAGCATTGCTTTCCTAGCCAACGTCAATAGTAAACGAACTCCAGAGAAGAAAGGGTAGGATTCGCACAGTACAACTCTTCCAGAGCCCGAGAAAGCTTTCTGAAAAGCAACTTTCAAATATAAATTAGAGAGAGAAAAGTGTAAGTGGATATGTGGTCATGGTGCCAGAGCCACCATTCTGTTGAGAGCTTATTATATGCCAGGCGCTGTGCTCAGTTTAATCCTCACCACAACCCCACTTTGCAGATGAGACAACTGAGGCTAGGGAGGCTAAGCATGAAATGTAAGTAAGGGAGCTGGGAGTTCAAGCCTGAGATTTCCTGAGGCGAGACTGGATTCCTATGCACTTACTCCACTCTCCTGCCCCTGGGCTTTCCTGCATATGGGAGGTTGTAGCTGGAGATCCATTCAAAGGCCCACTCAGGACACCTCAGCCCTGTTCCACCTCCAGGCTTTCCTGGATTTTCCAGTGGGAAGGTGAGTGCTCTGATATGGAGACCCCTCCCTTAGTCTGAAAAGAGATCTTATTATCAATCATTTGGGGTTTTCAGTTATTGCCAACCTCATCCCCATCACTCTTAACATTACTCTTTCCCTGTACTCCTCCCTAAAGGCTCTGAGGAAATGAAAACAGATAGGTGTTCCCATGTGTAGGGTTCTCCTGTGTGAGAAGTATTACAGACACTGAAGATATGGGCCATGGGATCCCTGCTATTTGCTGGGGATTCTTAGTGTGCTGAGTGACTGGGGGTGACCTCTTGGTCCATTTACTCACTCTTAAGGTGAATTCTCTGCAAGTTATTTAGGATTACAGTAGTTGCTGTGGTCTGATGTTTTCCTTCCCCTTACCCAATACACAGGTTGGAAACAACACCCAATGCAATGGTGTTAGAGAGGGGGTCTTTGGTGGGGAGGTGGTAAGGTTATCAAGGTAAAACCCTCATGAATGGAATTAGTGACTTATAAGAGAGATCCCCAGAGGCTTTGGGTCCATAGCCCTTCCCACCATGTGAAGATATGATGGGGAGTCTGCAACCAGGAAGAGGGTCTTCACCTGGCCGTGGCAGCACCCTGACCTCAGACTTCCAGCCTCCACACCTGTGGGTGGTCAGTCTCTGCTATTAATGAGTTACACAGTTGGTGCCAGTTTGTTATAGCCGCCTGAAGGGACTAGGACAGTAGAAGAGATCTTTAACTTCATGGCCCATCTTTTCTCGGACATGTTCTCATTGAGTAGACAAAGGAAGATGTGCCAGAATTTTATGTTGACTCAGAATTTAGAAAGAGCAATTTTTCTGATTGGTAGGTCTTGTGTCGGTGATCCCCAGGTAAGCTGGCTTACCAAATGCTTGGCACCTGTGGCCCACTGTTCCCACCTGCACCTCTTCTCTCTTGGTTCAAGGCTTGGCCTTGACAAGGAGTGCTAGAACAACTTACCTAAGTTAGAAGTGGGGCTTAAAACTTGAGAGGAAGTATGTGTGATTCATGAGTTTTCCTTTCCTTTTGCTTCGTGCTGTGGCAGTGATACTGAAAATTGATGGGATTATTCTTGGCTAGTGTCTGTCCTATAATTTCATATAATTGTTCAAGATTCTGTGCAACAAAACTGAATTTTTGAAGTAAATATATAGGACTTAATGACTTTCAGTCTGGATTTCTTATGAAAAGAGACCTGAATAATTTTGATACTCATTTTGGCTCTTTCATCATACATTTGGCCACAGACTTACCATATTTTCTTGATTTAGTGAGATGCTTTCTGTCCCTTCCAAAAAATGTTTATGTCTACTGCTTTCTTCCTTAAAAGAAAAAGAAAACCTCTTGATTTTTTTCCCTTAGTGGACAAATGATTCTTTAAAATATGAATAAACATTGAGTCTGATGCCATTCATCATTGTGGTTTTTCCATTGGTGAGATTTTTACTCTGTCTTCAGCACTGAGGTCCTCTCCCTAAGGGAGATAATTCATTTCTTCCTGGGTATAGTAGCTTGTATTCAGGTGGGGCTCCATGTTGTGTAGGCAGCGGACTCAGGGTCCGAAGGGCAAGACTTTCCCTGTAAGCAAGACAGTAGAAGAGATCTTTAACCATGAAAAGGGGGTCTTTGGTGGGGAGGTGGTAAGGTTATTTTAATTTTTGAGTATATACCATGTTTCTTGCCAAAGTGGAAGGAAGAATTTTATTCATCAGACATTGTTCATGAAATTGTTAATGAAAAACAAAATCAGAAGAAATCCCTGAAGGCCCGCATGCTTCCTTCTCAGGGGGTTGGGGAAGGATCTGGTGGTGTGGCTTTATTCAGTGAGTTCTCCAGGTCAGGAAGCTGGGGAGTGGGTCAGTCCTGGTGGTCATGCCTGGATGGGAAGTCAGGACAAGTGCTCACAGGCAAGTGGAGGAGTGGACAGAGAGCAGAATTGTGGTGAGGCAACCTCAGAAGTAAGAGTGACCAGGAAAAACTTTAGCAGCTATGGTGGGTATGGGATTTGAGCATTAAGGACCAATGTCTAAAAAAAAATTCTGAGAAATTTTCTGGTTGGTATAAAACTCCAGGTTGACCTATTTTTAAAAACCTACACCAAATATTTACCATATTGCCCAAAGTTTAAAGATTATCTATGTTTACAGAAAATATCTATACAAAGTTTATAAAGTTAGGTTTATGTTTCCTTTGAATGTATCTCTCATCTGAGACTGAGCTACAGGGGGCCTTGGGGATTATTTAAGTTAAATTACATATTATGAAATATAGACGTATTCTCTAGTAAAATATCAATATATTAACTCAACTAAGTACAGCAGCATAGCTTTTAAAGATAATTTTGAGTAGGATTGAAAGAAATATGCATAACTAGACATAACCAGGAATTTTTGCATTATTCTCTGCCTATTGTCAATCCTTTGGCATACTTAATGGAAATTTTGAAGGCAGTGCAGGAAAGGGACAAGTTACAGAGCTGTGAGCAGGGTCAAGGGGAACCCAGGGGAATGCTGAAGCTCGAAGGGCCCAGCAACAATGGGAAGCTGTTCCCTGGGACTGAGGGTGGGGGAAGGGTCAGTACTTCTGGGGCCCATTGAGTTGTGCAGCTAACACTTCGGTCACAGACATTTCCCTTAGAAGGAGCAGTCACTCTTTCATTTCAGCCTTCAGAATATATTATAAGATGAGGTCTGTCCAGAGGGTATCCAGACAACTAACATGAAAAATAGAGACATTTATTGCACAAAATACAAGATACAAGAAACATTGTACAAAGGACAATGACACATCAGTCCCCATCAAAATAGGCACCTTGGGACCTCACACAGTTCTCCCAATCACTATCAGCTGCCCTGTTGTATCTTCCTGAATCTCATCGATGATCTGAAATCTCCTCTCTTTCAAAGGTGATTTTAATTTTGGGAAAATCCAGAAGTCACAGGGCACCAAATCTGGGCTGTAGAGGGGATGAGCCACCTGGATGATTTGATGTTTCACTAGAATCTCTGATGAGACGTGATGCTTGAGCAGGTGTGTTGTCGTGATGACGCTGCCAATCACCAGTTGTCCATGGCTGTGGCCTCCTGAATCATCTGAATAGTTTCTGTGGAGGAATATTCAAGCTTAATGTAAATTTGATGTAGATTTGTTGTTCTACTTGCTCAGTCATTTTGAATGTGATGCCCACACAGTACACATGCTCACTCAATGGCATCTACCACCCCCACTGACTAGTACAGTGAGGTTGCCATTCTTCACGCACGTGCATGCCAGCCCACTCCCCTTGGCTGCCAGGTTATGTCGATGTGGCGTTCTCATTATATTAACAATTGCTGGACTTTTTCCTGACAGACCTTGGACATTAAAAGTAAAATGGTCATGTCTCCAAGTGATGACATTATATAGGTGAATCCACACCTCCATTTTGTCCTAATATTGTTAAATTAATTTTATACCTAACAAGGTAAACATTTATTTAAATCAAATACAGTAGGTTTTTCTTATAATTTATTTCACTTTAAAAACAATATAGACACACAGTTATTGTAGCAACCTTGGAAAATTAAGAAACATTTTACCTATGGATTTATTCTTCAAAAACAACAGGTAATCTTTTAAGGCTATTTGCAGCCCATTACTGCTACCCCCATCCCCTGAATATATTTTAATAGCTGTGAAAAATCCATTTCATTTTTTTCTTAATTTAGAACATGAGTATTTCCATGTCATTATAACACATTTCCATAAACAATTTTGATGGCTGGATAACATTCTCTCAAATGGATAGAATGTTAACATTAAACATTTAGGTGCTTGCTTTTACTGGATCTTCATATGTGTTCAGTGGAACTGAATGAGGACAAGAGGAGTTCAAGGAGGAAAGAGGAGCTTCTCTTCACCTATTCAGTTTCCTCTGTTTCACCTGGATCTCTCCCATGTCTCATTGAAATGTAAGTAACTTGTGTTACAAGCAGCTCTGGAAATGCTGGCGGTGTGGTAGGCACGTCCCTTGCACTGCTGATCACACAGGCAAAGCTGTGGTTCCACTCTGGCGGCAGCAGTGAGTCAGAGGTATGTGTTATTTCTTGAACTTCCCAAGAGAAAATCTGAATTCTCAAAAGTCTGGGCTTACCAGCTGTTTCTGTTATACACACATATAAACACACTCACAAGTATTGAATATTGGGATTCTAAATGGCTTATTTCCAGTATTTGAAGAAAATTTTCTCTTTCTTAAGATGTCAAAAATACTTCTATGTGTTCCAGGAATCATGGAAAGTTAGGACATTTATGAGTTACATACATAAGGATTTTTATATATGGCATGTCTGCCATGCTTTTTCTGTTCCAAGCACATGGCAAACACTACTAATCAATCAGTCTTTCCTGAGACACCGTCACACTCCTTTCCAAGATAATAATACCACAGCAATCCCTCAAAAACAGAACAAGGGAACAAATCTACTTACCATCAGGAGCTCACTGAACCCCGATATTTCACTGATGAGGACATGAAGCATTTTAGATTCTGTGCAGCAAAGCATAGTGGTGTGCCTGTTTGGTTTGTTAAACAGCTGTAGGGGTCTACATTTTCAAGAATTCCCAGGTGATTTGAAAGCACGTTAAATTCTGAAGACACACTGACCTGGAGCATGGGACGGAAGATCCACAGGTAAGAACAGATCCAGAGAGTGCTGTCTGGCAGCCATGGGCAGGACCCCATGGGAATCAGTACCTTGGAGAGGGCATCATGTATGATGGACTGATCCTCCACTTAACAGGTCCAGAAACTTAATTTTGTTAATTGTGCAGAGCTGACTAGCGCATAGGAGATGGTCTTGCTAATGAAAATCACAAGGCACTGATGTGCAAACCAGAATCCTACATATTAAATTATGGTATGAGCAACATCTACCAGAATAATTCTTTGGAGTCATACTGCTGGTGACTACCTCCATGCAGGTACAAAACCAGAGACCTAAATGTCTCATAGTCAACAGAGAATGCTAGCAGTAAGACTGAGCATTTCTGAGCCATGGTTCCTTCAAATTAGGATTGTTTCTCCTTCAAGAGTGCTTGACAAACATGTAGAAATTTTCACCATTGCATTGTCTTTATAAACTTTTCACCAAAGCCATCCTTGCCCCATGCTGCATAACTTGCAGTGAGTTTTCTTGTCTATCAAATATATTTAAGCTATATTCCTAAAGATATTTGCTGATTTCCCCACTTTCAGGTACAATATACTTGGGAACTATTCATAGGGTATCTTCTTCCACAGCTGTCTAAATTATGTATATTTTGATTCTTACCGGCTTCATTTTCTGAGGAGGCCTCTTCTCTACTTTATAAATTCTAGGAGCTCCTTACTGTGGCTCTCAACAATGACTATTTTTGTCAAATCTTGGCTCCCCAGCTGACTTGAGGAACATCACTTAGCCTATAAGTATTTAAGTTACCTTTTTGAAAAGGATTTATAAAAAGAGTCAATGCCTTAACTGTAAATGTACTTGGAGAGAACAGAGCCAAAATGTTGTTTGGACACAAGACATGATTCTCTGCCAGATGAGAAAAGGCATAGTCTTATGGTCAACAGGGGTCTACTTGGTGCTATTAACTTCACTTACAGCCAGACTTCTTGGTTCGCCAAGATGGCTACTTCAGGTTAAAATGCTAGCAAGCTATTGGGGATACTATAAACATGCTTAACATGTGTCATCTCCAAACATTTCCTAACCCTGGTGGAAGGAGAACATTCTACTTTTCCAACAGCTGGGACTGGGAGGGTATGTTCTCGGAGAGCTGCATGTACTTACACTGTATCTATTTCCCTAATCAAAAGGTATCCTCTATTTTATATTACCAGGCGATAAAAAGCTCTTAAAGCTTTGTGCTTCTTTTCCTCTGGAGACTTCTGAAACAGAGTCATGCCTACTACTCATGACATAAGGGAACGCATGATGTGGGAACTCTTGTTGAGATTCCACATAATCTCGAATCAGACCCAAAATTTAAGGAAACGAATCAATTAATCAGTGATTATACAACATTAGCCAAATGTCTTTCCTAAATCAAGGCCGTTTACATTTCCTAGGGGCCCAATTCCATTAGCAGTGCTTTCGTATTCAGCAAAGTGGAGCCAGGGATCACTTAGCAGGTGTTTTAGGACTGTGAATGCTGAACAGCAGACACAGCCCAGGGCCAGAAGGGAGCTTGCGTTGTAGCCAGTCACTAGCTGTAGTCACATGCGAAACTCAAGTGAGACCATACAGCAAGGACTTTGCAGAGGTCAAAGTACTTTTAAAGAGTACAAAATAAATGCAAGGGGATTTGCAGATGAATAAAATGTTTTTATACCTTCAGTTTCCACTGAGCTGCCCAGGAACAAGTGAATTCCTTTTCTCCAGCTGCTTTAGAAACCATCGACTGAAGACATTGCTCCTCACTAAATCCGCAGCACAGGTGTTGCCCCCCACTAAACTCAACATGTTTGCTTTGCCCCCCACTAAACTCAACATGTTTGCTTTTTCATCTTCGAGGGGACAGTTTTAGAACCCGAAGTAAGATCTATATCTTACTGTCCTCTTCGAAGTAATGATGTTTGGTCTTTTCTCTATAACTTCGTTTCTTGTTGTGAAATTCCTACCCATTTTGAGGTTTGAACCCAAGTTCAAGATTTTTCATAACGTCCAATTTCTCTTTAAAGTTTCTTATTGTCTGGCCTAAGCCTGGTGACATGCAGCTTTATCTTGCTTTTGAAATGGTTTTATGGGCATGAGACTCTTCAACAAAACTGTACATTAGTTAAAAGCAAGAGTTTCTAATCCCTTTTCAGTGTCCTCTTGTTTCAGCTGTGTTTTTATTATAGCTATAGAAGCCGTATTTTGTGAATAAGATAATGAGACATGTATTGAACTCAAGGTCTGTCAGTGGGGCCAAATATTTGAAATCTGGGTTATCCTAGAAAATCCAGGATATATTGTGTTTGTATTTTGGTGCCACTTGCACTCCTCTTAGAGCCACATGTTTGTCTGCCTTGCTAGATTTTGAGCAAACTGAGATTAGTAAAATGCTTTTTTTCTTTATATTGCTGTTGCCCTCCATTGTTGTCATTCATTGTTTTCCTTGTTCCTTCCTTCCTTCATTCCTTCGTTCGTTCGTTCCTTCCTTCCTCCTCTTCTCCTTCTTCTTCCTCCTCCTCCCCTCCTCCTCCTCCTCCTTCTCCTCCTTCTCCTTCTTCTTCTTCTTCTTCTTCTTCTTCTTCTTCTTCTTCTTTCTTTCCTTTCCCTCCCTCCCTCCCTCCCTCCCTCCCTTCTTTCCTTCCTTCCTTTTTCCTTTCTTCCTTTCTTCTTTTTTCACTTCTTCTGGGCCAGACACACCACTTTCCTCACAAACCTTATCTTCATTGGGTAATAATATCCACTTCTTATCTCCATTTTAAGAATGAAGCCTCGTTAGTGCATAAAGAGTAGGTACACACATAATTCTGGAGTAACGAATAAATCAATGCTGAAGTGATTGATGACCAAAGATCCATATGGGAATATTCTTCTTGTACCAATTAGACAATCTTAGAAACTCAGATCACTTTCTTTTCTGAGGTAGTTTAGGGGATGTGAGGTTATAAATTCTCATTCTGATTCTTTCGCTATGGACATAGTGGATGACTTTCTTTCTGGCATTTTCTTTTGAAATAGCTATTGGTTAATACATGTCTGGGTATACTTCAGTGTTAGAAATTATCAACTTTCCTGTATTAAATTGAGAGATTTGTGAAGAAATTTTTGTTTGGGAGTTAGTGGGAGAGAAGAAAAGAGACTAATAAGAATCAGGTGGTTGTGGAAATACTTATGTTTTTTATCCATGGGGTTCCACATTCATTTGATGAAATATAAATGCCACAACTAAATAAAATTAAAACTTGGGATTGAATATGAAAGTTCCATGTTAAAGAGAAGAAAAGACATTTAGAAAAGGTGGTTACTTCTTGCCTTCAAGAGTAGAAATTATTTGATACGCTTGAGTATTTTAGGGAAATATACTTTGCAAATAGTTTGGTTTTATGATATGGTTGCCAACAGGTAATTTATTTTGCTTGGAAATAAAAAAAATAGAGGACATTTAAAAATTATAGGAGCCTCAGGCTATATAATCCTTATTAAATACCCCTTGAGATTACTAAGTAGGAAAAAATAGTAAATTCTGCAGCACACGTGCAGTGCGCACAAAACTCTGCATGAGCAGGATCTGTAAAACATTCCTATGGCCTCGTGACAGCTGACCGGATAAGAAATCTCTCATGTGTGATTGTGCAGCTTGGAGATGCGTTGCTGATTGTGATGAAATTTCCACTGAAGGAAAGCAATGCAACAAAGGAGAAGATGTTATTTCCTGCTCAGTGAAAAGAAACTAGTCCTCCATTATGAGTAGTTTCACCAATCACTGCAAAAACACTGAGGATAGAGAATTTGGTGGTTTTCTTGAGATTATGCTTGGTTTGAAGCCAGCTTGGGTTTTGTCTGATTACTTTCAGTGTGGGGTTATGGATTACTCATGTCAATCTGGGCTCTGTGAAGAGAACCTGGTTTTACACTTTTTCATCGTCCCCTAGGGTTCCAATTCCTCATGAGGTTTGGGCTCATCAGGGCCGTTCTTCAGAGTTCTGGTGATATGAGCTCCCCGATGCAGCCTTGCCAGCCCCTGGCTCAGGTGGTACATGATGAGAACAGACTCTCCCAGGGGTCAGCCGGCGCTGAAGCGGCTTTGGACAAGTTGTGGGGCTGCCCAGCTGCTTGATAGATGTCAGTACAATCCCAGCCACTCCTGCCTGCCTGGCATTGCAGTTACTGGGGCAGGCACGTCATTCCCTGGGGGTTGCCCTCCTGAGGAGGAAATACGATATGAAAAAGTAAAGACTCTGTTCATGTGAATCTGGAGATGGTGTGGAGAATGGAACCAAGGTTTGGCTGCTAAGAAAAGAGGTGGCCATTTGAAGAACTCAGATGAAAAGATTACTTGTATTTGCTGGTATAATTGACTGAGGTTGTAGAATAATTGAGAACAATCCTTTCTTTGTCTGGAAGTTTGTAGGATTAAACCCTGGAAAAGGACGAGAGAGAATAACAATGTGCCCAATAGGAAAATACCAATCTACTTTAAGAATGTCCTAGAATATTAATGTTTCTTGAATTACATATATCATATAATAATATCTTGGCTAGGAGAATGGCCTCTGGGAAAAAAAACTGATTGAGTTTAATCCTGGCTCTGCCACTTAATAGCCACTGAACATGGAAAAATTACTCTTCCTGTCCATGCTAAAGTTTTCTCATCTTTAAGATGGGGTTATTACAATGATGGAAACTGTATGTGACAGTCCATGCAAATACTCCTTTAGCACAGAACACACACAGTGAGGGCTCAGGAAGGTACTTCCCATTCATTTCCCATAGAGCGTTCATCAGTAGGTTGTGTCAATTCTACCTCCAGAGTTCTTGAATGCGTCCCCTTCTTTCTTTTTTTTTAAAGATTTTATTTATTTATTTTTAGAGAGGGAAGGGAGGAAGAGAGAGAGAGAGAGAGAGAGAGAGAGAGAGAGAGAGAGAGAGAGAAACACCAGTGTGCAGTTGCTGGGGGACATGGCCTGCAACCTAGGCATGTGCCCTGACTGGGAATCGAACCTGTGATGCCTGATTCGCAGCCCGCGCTCAATCCACTGAGCTACACCAGCCAGGGCTGATGCGTCCCCTTCTTTCCATCGCCATTGCCATCTCCCTGCAGCAGCTGTCCCCAGCTAGTCTCCCTCTTCCAGCCTGGCTTCCTTAGTGACGGCCAGCACATCTTGTCTTTCTCTACTTCTTTCTGTGGCCTAAGTTTCAGGAAGAGTTTTCAGATTTTCTTTCATATTACTTTTACTTTTTTCAGGCTCAAATTCTTACTCTTTAAGTTTCTCTCTGCTCTGTTTTGCCCACATTCAATATTCCTAGCAGAAGTCTTAGGAGTTCTCACTGACAGTTTTTCACATGTTGACGCTTCAGTTCAGAGCGGGCTTTGTTCTTATTTAACTGTATTCAAAGGATGGTTAGCATAGAAACTGCCTTGAGAAATCCATTGAAATCACAATAGGCACCAAGAAAATAAGGACTGGGCCAAAATAAAAGCAGGGGAAAGAGTCCCTGGTGTTCAGCTAAGTGACAAGAGAAATTAGCAACAGATGTTTAGGAGGAGAGTGAACCTATGCTAGAGTGGTCACTTCAGTTGTTCCCAATATTCTCCAGGGCTCCACAGTTTTGTGGCCATTGCTTCCAAGTACTTGTTCTCAGGGGTGCTGTTCGAACAGCTGATCTACTGGCTGTGGCTCAGGCACAGATGGTTCAGGATAAATGAGAGTGGATGCCAGTATTGATGCCGGAGCAGGGTGCTGAACTAGGTTTACCACTTCCGTTACTGGATGGTGGGAAGATCAAAGATCCAGGGAGGGGCCAGGGTAGCTGGGCATGTGGGATTATAGTGGGGGGCTTGGTGCAGTAGCTACTTACCAGAAAATATAAAAATATTTTAATATTGTTTTTATCCAGCATGACTGTACTAGTTTATACCAGCTGGTTTCCAGTCCTGTAAGTTCTACCACAGTCTATGAAACTGCATCTATCATGCTGCTTAAGACCACAGTTGCACTTGGCCTTCCAGCTGGGGCTGGCACTGAAGGCCATATCTTGTGTTTGTCTCATCACAATACTTTGACCTATTAAGATGGACACAAACTTTTAAGAAGAGTTGAGCTGAATAGAAGGAGTTACTGTTATAGAAGGAGGAGCTACTGGGGAAAATGGGTCAAGGGGGAAAACTTCGGCTATCAATCACTCATCCCAGCAGAGATTTCAGCAGAAATTTAATAAGTCAGGCTCCATAGTGATTGCAGAGCTCTTAGGCGCAGTTCAGACTGATGCAGGGTGTAGATGGAAGCCAGCTGCTTTTGATAAATGTCTCTACATGGCTGAATGTTCTACAAAAGGAAACCTTTCGTACTGTGAGCATGCACAGATGATGTCATGAGACCTTCAAACGGATGGAGGCTAATGGATCAAAAGCGAGCCTGATGCCAAGAAAAATGGCTTCATTGAGCGAGAGCTCGGGGATGGAGTTACTCCTTTACACCAGGGATCCAGCAGTCTTTCTTTTCCTCAAGGCACTTAGTTCAAGGCACCGCTTTGGTTTATTTAGCTTTAACTAGAGAACACTCCATCTTCTTAGACTTTTATTGCTGAATGGATTTGATACTCTAAGTATTTTCTTAATCTAAATTTTCCAAGGTAGGTAATTGCTCTAGGGATTGTTAACATTATAACAAGAGATTAAGGAGATTGGCTGGTAAATCCCAAACACTTGTAACCATTGGCAAAATTCTGGTGATCTCTACCAATATCTCATTGTGTATAATTGGATCGGGTGCAGGGTTGGACTTGGACGGGTGTGAGTCTCAACATTTAACCTTTCAAGTGAGTGGCAGGATTTGCAGGTGGATTTATTCCACAAAGTAGCTAATGAATAATGTATATGATTGCCAAAGTGGACCAAAGCCTGGAAAGATTTGGTGAATGTTGTCTATGCTGTTAGAAAAGTTAGAAATGCTGTTAAAAATGCCCCTAGACATTTGGACAGCCTCTAGTTTTTAGGTGTTTACATTCATTGTAGGAGAAGAGATTCCAGGAGACCATTTAAGAGTTGTGGTCATCTAACCATCTTAGGTGACAGATCATACTAACTCTCACCTGGTCTAGCTTATCTGGAGTTAGATAGGGCTAATTGAAATGCTTAATTAACAATAGCAGATGAATTAGGCAACAGACTAAATGAAAGAATGACACACCAGGTCTTAAAACAAACTACCTGAGTAGTCATGCAAATAGTAAGCTGGATAAGATTTGTTGAAAACAAACCAAGCTAAACAATTCATTGAAGGGCTCTTCTCAGCCTATACCGAGAAACAGCAATTCAGCTTTGGGAGACTTGGTAAAATAGTAGCTTGGACTAGTGCCCAGGGCTCTCCAAGATAAGGTAAAAGGAGACTGTGTGTTTTGGACCAGAGCCATTTCCACAGAACATGCAAAGCCAAGACAGAGAGTCTTGGGAGGACACTTTCTTACAATGGAATTTCCCTTCACATATGCCTTAGCAACCCCTAGACTCCAGGGAGAAAGTGGATTCTAAGCTTTTTACCCCGAATAAGGTTTAATCAGCTGCATTGGGAAGTAAGCCTTCTGTGGCTTCTCAAGTTTCCATGACTTCCACTTTCTCTCTCTCTTGGAGTGTCCCCCAACCTCACCTGGTTGCCCCTGCATTTTTGGGGGCTTGGAAGAGATCTGGCATGTTGACAGACTCCTGAAGGGTTGGACAATGCAGCCAGGAAGTGAGTGGGTGTTAGTTCTCCCTGGGGTGAGTCTTGGCCAGCGCAAAATGGGAGATAAGAGTGGTCTGGGCAGATGAACTCCCCCTCCATGCCATCTTCCAAGGACTGCTCTGGGGTACAGGTCTTCCTTGCCACCCTTCTGTAGAATGTGCCACGTGAGCAGAGCTGCTGAATGACCTGTTGCATGTCTTTCTGGGTCCTGTGTGAGAATGGTGGAGGGAGGGGAGGTAGCCAAGTGCACCATCTTGCAGTGCATTGTTCCTGGACTCATTTTCTTCTGCCTCTTACTGCCCTGACATTGCATCTTCCAGATAAAGTGTTTGCACCTTAAATCCCCATCTCAGGCTCTGCTTCTAGAGTATCTGAGCTTTGGGTACCAGATTAATCATTGAATATTTCACCAGTTCATTAACGGATTGGCCAAATCAATATTATTTTTTCTAAGGTCAGACTGAAAACTGATTAAAGTTCTATTTCATAGTCATAGTTTAAATTTGTTCAATAACAGTCAATACCAGCTTTTAGAAGAATTTGAAAGAATTGAGCCCTAATGCCCCAAGGTGCCAGTGGCATGTAAT
This sequence comes from Tonatia bakeri, assembly GCA_004024845.1. Classification (NCBI taxonomy): domain Eukaryota; kingdom Metazoa; phylum Chordata; class Mammalia; order Chiroptera; family Phyllostomidae; genus Tonatia; species Tonatia bakeri. The sequence goes on from PVIA01007203.1 coordinate 25,016, forward strand.
GCATTACCTTCTCTTCTGTGTATTTATAGTTATAATTTTTGGTAGAATTGAGAACATAGCTACTCAAATAATAGTTTTTAAGAGCTTAATTTTCTTAAGGAATCCTGGTTTTGAAGACCTGGTCTAGATATTTTCTTGAGATTATTTTTATTTATGTTGTTATTATACAAGAAAAGTGTATTTAACTTATGTTTTTCAATTTTAGTCTTTGTTTGCCTACTAAGTAACTAAGGGAGTAAATTACCTGATTCTTATTTACTTATTTCAAATAAATATTTGAATATGTACTAAGAGCTAGATCCTAGGAAAATAAAAACCAAGGCTTGAGTTCTGTTGTCCCAGAGATGAGTCTAGTGGGAATAATGTACACAAATATCATACCGTGTGTGCCAGACGAATGTGGAAAGTGACAGGAGAATTGAAAAGCATGAGATAATATTCTATGTACACATTGTATGTTCGCCTCGCTTTTGTGGCACACAGAACATATACAACTGCGGTGTGCCAGAGAACATAACTAAAGAAAGCCCTGATGAAATTTTCTTGACCATTCATATTGCAACAAATTTTCTGGATTCAGTAGGAGGGTGGGGGGGAAGCCCAACTGTAGATCGTAGCAAACAGGAAGAGAGGTTGTACTTGCTAAAACGTCCTGTCTTGAGTCCCCCTGATTACTTGTAACTAAGGTTTTTGTGGGGTGTAGAATGTTATTTTTTTTTCTGACTCTTCTCATGAAAAGAAAGAATATCAGAAGTTCTATGTACTGTTTTTCAGAGCCTGCCTTTCAATATGTCTCTCGCTGAGCAGTTAGTTCACAAACACTGGGAGACCAGAAGTTTGGTGCTGGAATTGAAAGGGTATCTATCATTTGTATCTTTTGCCGAAGAAGCAGACTTTCAAAAACATTTGTGGAGGCTCTGTTTAAATTGTACTCACAGATTCATATCTGTAAAAATTACTATGCTTGTTTTAGAGTACAATACATTTATCACTGAAATTTGTAATTTTAGAAACTACTATAAAGTATTTTAAATTTTATAAATTGCTCTAGAGAAACCTCTTGGGGAGAAAAGGTTGGGGGCATGATGTGGAGCTGTGTTAACTCATATGCCTTGAACAAAGAGAGTACTTAATTGAAAAAGCTGTGCTATTTAAGAAAAACAAAATAAAGACTAATCTAAGGCATATAATTTTTTATGTAACAGAATTACAAATCTCTGACATTTACAAATTAAAGTTGTACTACAAAGGTAAGGAGGATGAATGTTCTTATTTCAAGTATGATACAAATTTTTTAAAATTAATAGAGGAAAACAGGGACAGACTTTTTTTGCATTGGAACAGAATTTTGTTCTTGGATCTTAACACAAAAGAATTAAGATTCTGTCGTGGGACAACCAAGTGCGGGAACTGACCATAGGTAACAAAGCACACCTATCTCCTGGGAGGACGGGTTGTTATCGAAAGCCTTGCTGAAATCTGGCAGAAGCCCTGTTTTCTTAATGTCCTAGAAGAGAAGACAGAAATTACAACTCATTAGTCATGACAAAACAGATCATGTTCATAAACATCCATGGAACTTCTCTCCTGTTTTCCATTGTGCCCGCTGTCCATTTTCATCTCTGTCAATGAATGTAAGTCTTCCACATTCTGGACACAAGTCAGGGTTATATTTGCAAAGAACACCAATCCTAATCAAATCCTTCCTATACACACAAACCTTAATATTCACTCTTTTCTCTTGGGCAAGTATAGGAAGGGATACATTTTTTGTGTCTAGAAACAATTCCATAGGAAGTATAAGCGGCAGTCATTTCAGTGTTGAGTCTCTATGATTTCAGAATTACCCCCAAATTTGATGCTGGTTTATTTAGCTCTATCTATTAGAGAAAAATGAGCTCTGCATTCTCCTTCCTCTAATTAGGTTTTTCTGTTTATCAGTTCCTCATCACATTTTAGATACAACCTCTTGTATTGACAGACACACAAGGAGCACATTACAAGCTGTTTTTGTTTGACTATTTTCTTCTCAGTAGCAATTAATCCTCCCAATTCTCTAGCAAGCATTTTAGGAGAGAGTTATCTGGGTGAAAAAGTCACAGCTTTTTCTGTGTGGAACCAAAGTTTCTGTTCTTTTGGCTGTATAATTTGAGTTTGTAGCTGGCCTCACCCTGGAGTCAGTGAAGAGTTCACAGAATGAAGTGTTTGGGGCTCTCTTAGTTATAAGCCAGGGATGGCTGTGCCTACTAAACAAAACAGACCCCTAATAAGAATGTGTGAACAAGAATCAAGGGACTAATGCGTGGTACAAAATGATGCCTGGCATCTGTACTTTTGGTGTAAACTTGTGCAAAGGAGCAAAATGATTTTATTCTTTTACCACTCTTTTGATTAGATGGGTATTGAGCTATCTTCATTGAGATCATTAATTAAGAGTTTGAGTATGAGATGGTGTTAGGCTGTCTTTGCCAAGTTGTTTTTCCCCAAGTAGTTTTATCCTCCTTTGTTTGTTCCTGTTTGACACCATTAGGAAACTATTACTTGTTTGGGGGAAAAAAACATGGTACCACCTAGACCTACTAATTGTTTTCTTTAACATGTGGCTTATTGTTCCCGTGAAGGCTTGGAGCACCTCTAGGTCGCCATGGGACGTCAAGAAGAAATGGCAGGCACAGGAGACACAAGGTACTCAGGGAGTCAGGGAATAACTTTTTGCTAAGAAACATTGACTCATTTATGTTTAATAGTACTGCCGATTGTCTTTTAATGTAATAGGCAATGTCATAATTGCTTAAAAGGGCCTTTAGTATGTGCCAAGTACTATTCTAAGTGTTTTACATTTATTAATTTATTTAAGCTTTATAATCTTATAAAATATGTGATATCATTCTCTCTAGACTGTAACATCCATGAAGACAGGGACTTTGTCTCACTTTTAGTGCCTACCATGTACTAGCTGTATAAGCAATGAATGACCCCATTATACAGCTGTGAAAACTAAGAGATTAAGTGAATTGCTCTGGCCCAGTTTCTCAACCTCAGCACTAAGAACATTTTGGCTAAAGAGAGTCACCTCATCCATGGTCATACCTCCTTCCCGGGGCAACTTCTATCACAAACCTGTCTACACAGGGTTATGAAAACCTGAAGTCTGAACCCTTCACTTCAATTCGGAATAATTCGGAATTATCATCCTTTTTTCAGAATTCCCTATGATGTCATCCAGTGCCTCTCCCTCAGTTTACAGCTAAGGTAGACAGGAGGAATCTCTTATGACCGGCTAATAGAGAAGGAAAAATCCTAAGCTTGGGACACAGTTGGGTTACCTCAAAAAGAGAGTGCAAGGGGAAAATGGGCCTCAGTTGCATGATAGTCCACTCAGGGGTGGCCTGACCTTGAAAGGCAGTGGTGTGGGAAAATGCCCCCATGAGCCTGTGAGTAGTGCTGTCATGGTGGCCTGGATGAGAGCCATGCATGGACTCAACAGACTGTCACTTGAGGAGACCAACCTGCCTTGTGGTGGCAAGTTGATTACATTGGACCCTTTTCACCCTGAAGGGGCAGGGATTTATTTCTATGGCTATCCATACTCATTTCAGGCACCATTTTGCCTTATGTGTCTTCAGGGACTTACCTAGTGCATTTTCCTGAGATTTCCTTGAGATGTTTGAAGCAACGTATGACCGACCAAGAAGGGCAAGGGACCATGGAGGATTTCCACCACTTGACTTGCCCACAGGCTCCCAGGATTTGTTGTTCTCCCATGGGATAACAGTTACTGGTTTGATAATTTTATCATGGGTTGAGACCTTGGGAAAAATATCATGGGTCATAACTTATATTTAGATTAGCAACCAAACTCTGGGTTAGGAAGGATAGTGTGATGTGGGGTGGATGCATAGTGCTTTGACTTGTAGGAACTGCTAATAGCTCGACTCATTCTCTTCAGCCTTGATCACCTCTTGATCTTACATCCCTCTCTTCAAAATGTTACTGAGAACCTGTGAAATATCCAGAATAGAACGATGGAAATTATTAAAAATAGAAAAATAAGATGAAAGAAGAAAGGTTAAAGTTGTAGCTATTTGTAGCATGCCCATCCTTACATGTAGGAGTTAATCATAGATGGCACAGAAGAATCGGGCTATAAAGAATTTCAGAATTACAGCTGAGGCTGTGCTGCGTGAGATGATCACAGATATTGGTGGTCTCGGCTGTTACTAACTAAAGGTGAAAATAAAGGAGGAGGGGCAGGAAGAAATCTTCCCAAAGAAAGAGATCTTTCAAAATTGGAATGCTTTCACGGCATTGCTGCAGGAGGGAACAGGGAAATGTGGGAGAGACAGATTTCGCTGGGAAGTTTAGGGCTGTGCAGCCAGTTTCTGGAGACTCTCCAACTCACATTGTGTTCTGTGAGAGATGTGAATGGGGATCCCAATCTTTGGATCTGAAAGTCTGGACATGCAAGGGGCACAAAATAGCAGAGTTTGGCGTGCTGGGGAAGTGGACAGGCTGAAGGCATAGCATGGCTGGGGAAGATGTTGTATACAAAACGTGTTTTCCACTGTGTGAATACCCCACAGTTGTTTTATCCACTCATCTACTGATGGGCACTTAGGCTGCTTCCATATCTTGGTGATTGTATATAACGCTGCAATAAAGATAGGGGTGCTTATTTTTTTTGAATTAGTGTTTTGGGTTCCTTCAGATGTATTCCCAGAAGTAGGGTCAGTGAGTCAAAAGGCAGGTCCATATTTAATTTTCTGAGGTAGCTCCATACTGCTTTCCACAGTGGCTACACCAGTCTGCATTCCCACCAACAGTGTAAAAGTGTTCACCTTTCTCCGTGTCCTTGCCAGCACTTGTTGTTTGTTGATTTGTTGATGATAGCCCTTTTGACAGGTGTGAGATGATATTTCATTGTGTCTTAAATTTGAATTTCTCTGATGCTTAGCGACATTGAACACGGGCACATAAGATCCTTCAAAATTTGTTTTTAATATGGCTTTCCAGCATTTACACATCTCCCAAGTCACTGATTTCTGCTGATAATGACCTACGCATCATTTGTCCACTAATATCCCTTACCATACAGAGTCACCCCTGCTGTCTGGAGCACCTTTTTTTCCTGTTCCCTTCAGACAGTTTCTCTTCATCTTTCTGAGAACGAGATGGACTGTTGTTTTCTCCACCTGGCCTTCCTCAGCACCCAGACAGAACCGGCTGGCCCTCCTTTGTGACTACTTGTATTTCCGATAAAGTGGCATTAACTTGATTTATTCCAGATCTGTTTTTCCTTCACTATATTGCGAGTTCCTTAACCCAGGGATTGCCTTATTTTCTTTATAGGTCCAGTTCTTAGCAGGCGACACAATATATGCTTCTTAAAAGTGTAACTTCAGAAATGAGTAACTCTGGAGGTAGCTCATCAGGTGTTCACCAACTTAAGTCACTAAATAAGGAAAACATTTTTAGAACCAGAGTTGAAATGTGAATTTGCTCAGGGAAGATATTTGTTAGGTATGTGTAAACTAAGTGGTAAGTAACATTACAGAGAATGTCTTCTAGGGAATCTGAGGCTAAGATAGAATTCCATTTGTCTCTGATGACAGAAATATGGTCTGGCTCTCATATTATTTTTTTTAAAGATTTTATTTATTTATTTTTAGAGAAAGGGAGGGAAAAAGAGGGAGAGAAACATCAATGTGTGCTTGCCTCTTGCATGCCCCCCACTGGGGACCTGGCCTACAAGCCAGGCATGTGCCCTGACTGGGAATTGAACTGGTGAACCTTGGGTTCACAGGCTAGTGCTCAGTCCACTGAGCCACACCAGCCAGGGCAGCAATTCATTTTCTTTACTCTGATTTTGTGACTTAGGATAAAAATTCCACATAGTGAACAGCTATTAAACTGGACAAGTATTAGAATATAGGTAATGAGAAAAAAATTCCTTTATTTTTGTCTTCTCTCCATTGTGTTACTTAGTCAGCTACTTCCATGATGAACTGCTGGTCATATTCAAGGAGAAGGGACAAGAATAGGTAAAAGGGTTGTGTGTTTTGGTGGGGAAAGCATTCTATTTTTCAATCCATACATTTGATTAACCAACATTAGTTGTGTTCATAATGTCACTTAACTTAATATTGCCATAGAAAAATAATCACTGATTCAGACTACTAAATTAAAATACTCTAAAAGTAAAATATTGTAGAATATTTAAAAAACAATTTAGCACTTTTAGTGCATCATTAAAGGGAATCGAATACAGTAAAACATGATGGAGAAATCCAGTTAGCATGGTTTAATAAATATGACTCCTTTTTTTAAAAGCCTAAACTCTTTCATGTTCAAATAATCACTGTGAAAGTACTTAAAGATTCAGTTCTCACAAGCCAGATTAATGTGGTCTCCTATATTATTAATATATTTGCTTGTATGCACTGTGTATTTGCTTCAACAGCTTCTTTTTCCATAGATGTTAAAGATACAAACTTCAGCTCACTTCTAGTTTTAGAAAATTCATTATTCAAATGAATTTTGGACTGTGCCTGTGTTTATTGTAACTCAGCCATTGCAGCTCATCAACCATTGACTAGCATCAAGGAAACAGTGAATATATCCTGGGACATTTTGAATGCTCGGAGGAGAATTTGAGCAGTGGGATGTCATGGTCTAAACAACACGAAGGTCCGTTTCTTCAGGGCAGGGGTATGTGCTTTCTCAACAGATTCTGAACGTGGAGAAGAGAGGTTGAAGGACTCTTGTCCCATGGTGTCAGCAGATAGTGGCACTTCAACTGCTTTTCTGCTCAGGCGGGAGGTTGGATTTAGCAATTTACTTAGAGTCTTCTCATTTCTTAATGTCTGTATCATTAGTTGACAGATGGATTTCTGTCTGAAATCTTATTTCAAGAAAGCCACCTCCTGCTAGATAATCTCCTTATACTATAATTGACAAGAAGAATAAATTTCAATTCCCTAAATTTTGGATGATATATTAAAAATTACCTACTCCTTCTACTTGTGGAGGACACTGTTTTGATAATGCTTATTTATTGATACAATGTGCCAAACATTCTGCTGGAAAGACACTGACCTTATTTTTCAATGACACTGAACAAACCAGGATGTGGGTATAAATATTCTTACATAATAGGATTTTTCTCCTTTTTTTTTTTGGTAATAGGATTTTTCATCAAGAAGGTTGTGACTACAGTTCTATCCTTGTAGTTCTTTATCTTTTTTAGGTTAAAAAAAAAAGGAGATTTTGTAGGTTGTAAGAACTTTGTTTTCTCTCTATGAAAAGAGTGGTCAGGGTTTTTGGTCAAAATGGAAGCACAGGTAGGCATTTTTTGCCTCTTTGCACAACCACAAGAAGGATCACAACTAACCTTAAAACAAAAAACACCCAGAACTTCCAGAAAATCGAATGTGTATGGAAGTCCAACAACCAAGTTTTTGAAAAAACGATATTTATCCACACAGGTTGGAGGGGAGGAGATGGGGAACAGGGAGTGAAGAGGATACAGTTTGGCAGTGGAGAGGTGGAGGTGGTAGCAACCGGCATAACAGGCGGTCCTACATTCATTTTTGGTGGATAAAAATTAGAAGGGTACCTTGAGAATGAGTGATCCCAGCCCTAGGCCAGACCTTGCAGCCCAGGGTTCCAGCACTGGGAAATAAAGCCCCATAACTTCGGGCTGTAAAAACCAGTGGGGGTTGGGGTGGCAGAAGAAACTACCGGTCTCTCAGGAGAGTCCATTTAAAGGGCCCCCATGGCCCTAGAACACAAGTAAACCCACCACTCTGGGAACTATCACCAGGGAAGCAGCATGGGGGTGCCAGTCACATATGGGAAGTGGGCAAAAAGACTGGAAATGGGGTGAGTGTTGAGCAAGCCTCCAGTAGCCAGGTAGTGGCATTGTCACCTCTCTGACCCTTGCCCCACATACAGAGCCACAAAGCAATAAAGCAGGTTGCCCTGCCCTGGAAAATACCCAGGGCTCCGCCCCATACAACTTAACAGGTGCACCAAGACAGGGAGTCAAAGCAGCTCTCCCTAATACTCAGAAACAAACACAAGGAGGCTGCCAAATTGAAGAGACACAGAAATATGGCCCAAATGGAAAAAACAGAACAAAACCCCAGAAAAATAACTAAACAAAACGAAGATGGCCAACCTATCAGATGCAGAACTCAAAACATTGGTGATAAGGAAGCTCAGAGAACTCACTGAGTACGGCAGAAGCATAAGGGGAGAAATGAAGGCTATACTAAGTGAAACAAAGAAAAATCCACAGGGAACCAATAATGAAGGGAAGGAAGCTGGGGTTCAAATCGATGATTTGGAACATAAGGAAGAAATAAACATTCAACCTGAACAGAATGAAGAAATAAGAATTCAAAAAAAAAAATGTGAAGAGTATAAGAAGACTCTGGGACATATCCAGAAATGCCACCATCCAAATCATAGGGATGCCAGGAGTAGAGAAATGGTGAGAAATTGGAAACTTATTTGAAAAAGTGATAAAAAGTAAGTTTCCCTAATTTGGTAAAGGGAATAGACTTGTAAGTCTAGGAAGCACAAAGAGTCCCAGACAAGTTGGACTCAAAGAGGACCACACCAAGACACATCATAATTAAAGTACAAAAGGTAAAAAATAAAGAGAGAATCTTAAAAGTAGCAAGACAAAAGGAGACAGTTACCTACAAAGGAGTTCCCATAAGACTATCAGCTGATTTCTCAAAAGAAACTTTGCAGGCAAGAAGGGGCTGGAAAGAAGTATTCAAAGTGATAAAAAGCAAAGACCTACATCCAAGATTACTCTACCCGGCAAAGCTATCATTTAGAATGGAAGGGCAGATAAAACGCTTCCCAGACCAGGTAAAGCTAAAGGAATTCATCATCACCAAGACCTTATTACATGAAATGTTAAAGGGACCTATTTAAGAGAAAGAAGATGATCAAAACTATGAACATTAAAATGACAACAAACTCACAACTATCAACAACTGAATAAAAAAAACAAAAACAAACTAGTTCTTTGAATAAGCAAACAACTAGAACAGGAACAGAATCACAGATATGGAGATCATTTGGAGGGTTATCAGCTGGGAGCAGAAAGGGGTAGAATGGGAAAAAGGTACTGGGATTAAGAGCATAATTGGTAGGTGCAAAATAGACAGAGGGAGGTCAAGAACAATATAGGAAATGGAGAAGCCAAAGAATGTATATGCATGACCCATGGACATGAACTAAGTGGGGAGATTGCTGGAGGGAAGGGGGACTGGGTGTAGGGGGGTCAAGGGGGAAAAATTTGAAGTACTGTAATAGCATAATCAATAAAATATACTTTAAAAAAAGAAAAAGGAGTAGTCAACTTCTCCAGTTACCTTTTTCAAATCACAGCTCCCCAACTTGGGAGTAGTCGCAACAAAGATCAGAGAGAAGTCCCCTCGGAGTTCTGAATGCCAGGGTTTACACATGTGTCTAATAAGCCACAGCCTAGCTCCTCAGCCCAGCTCTTGGGGCTCTACTGCTGGTGGTGAGATAATCTATCTCTATATTGTTCTGCTGCTACTTCAGTGATATTGGGAAAGGAAGTCTGCCTGAAACTTTGATCTGCCTCAAGGGAGAGGCCCACAGTATGGGCAGAGCTTCCCGGCAGGTGTGCCTGGCTCACTGGGGTGCAGTGTACACAGTAGCTATGTGCTGGGACACTGCTTCCTTTCCTGCTCTAGGAGGCCAGCTTGGGCCTGGAGCAGCATCTTGCCATAAGTTGCCCATTCCAGTTACCCAGATGTACTGTAGGAGTATATCACAACAGGGGTTTATTATGAACAGTGATCAAGTTTGGGAAGAACCATCTAAGGGTCTGACTCAGAAGGAAGGAATTCTGCTGTTCGAAAAGGCCCTCTGTTGTGTTCCAGTGCCCAGGCCTGGGCGGGCTCCCAGCAGTCATCAGGAACAGGGAGTGGATGAAACAGAAACCAAAATCACTAGGCACGATAACATAAAATATTCTTTCTGTTGTGGGCGGGGGAAAGCTTGGCAGATGTTCTGTTTGTCTGAAGAAACTGGTTTACTTTATTCATACAGCTTTGGCCTACCCTGCTTCAGAGACTTCTGTTTGTGCTTGGGATGGGTATGTCTGCGTTGCGCAGGTGTGTTTTGTCCAGAGTTATCTGTAGTGTCCTAGGAGACTAAAGGAAGAGCCTGGAGGCGTTTCACCTTCAGATCATGCCGGGGAGAGGTCTCTATGGGGGACTGTATTTGAAATGCCAAAGCCCAAACTAGATTACTCAAAGCACATTTTTGATGAATCCTAATTTTGAAAAAGTATTGCTGGAGACTGTGGAAGTCCAGAATGGAGATTCACTCTGGGAAGGATTGAAGAAGTAGCTCTCCTTCCAAGGGGTCAGGGGAAGACGGGCTTAAAGATGGGGAACTGAGACTTGGAATTGGGCTGTATCTAAGGGGAATTTCTCAAAAGGGTCTTTACCTTGGCAAGTGTCTGCAGATATTGAGCAATCACACTCAGTGTTCAGCATTCATTATTCCTGCGTTGCAGTGTTCTCTAGCTATCTCCAAACCTTTGGCACAGTCTGTTGCATCCGTACCACCTGGTGTATTCAACGAGCTGCTAAGGGAAGGAATACTGAAGGCTTCTCCTCCTGATCCTCGCTGCCCAGGCCAGACTCATGTTAAGAGAGAATCATGTTCCTAGCCTTCAGGGGGTTCCCAGGAGCAAAACAAGTGGGGGCTCGGGGCAGCCTTGAGACCAATGAGAAGATCAAATGATGGTGGACAGCGATGTGGGCCAAAGCTCCTTTGTTCTGAAGTGTGCTAGACAAAGGGCAACCTAGAAGCGGGGGGAATCCACTCTGGAGGGAGCTGCTGCCTTCATGTCCTGAAGGATGTTGTGTGTGCATCTAAGGCAGGAGGTTCAGCCATGTTCAGCCAGGCATGTGCAGTGCTGAGAACCCTCACAATATACGCATGTCATCTTCACCCGTCATGTTTTGGGAAAAAGGGTTGCGATGATTCATTTTCTGTGTGTGACCTTGGCTAGGCTAGGGCATCCATTGTTTGGTCAAATATCAGTCTAGCTGTTACTGCAAAGATATATTTTAGATGATAATTCACATTTATAACTAGTGGACTTTGAGTAGAGTTATGTTACTCCCCATAATATGTGTGGTCCTCATCTAATCAGTTGAATTTTGCCTTAAGATTGGTACACAGATATCTTGCCCGACTCTTCTGCCTGCCGACCTGCCCTGCATTATTCATACTGAAGACTAAACATCAGCTCTCATCTGAATTTCCAGCCTGCTGGCCTGCCCCATAGATTTCACACTTGCCAGCTCCACAATTACATGAGCTAGTTCCTCAAAATCAATCAATCAATCAATTTCTATTTCTAGATAGGTAGATGGATATATTGTACTTGTTTATATCACTGTCTCCCTATACAGTATATCTCTATATATTATATAATATATAATACAATATATAGTACATTGTATATAATATATAATCACAATTATATAATTGTGTATAATATGCAATCTATATTACATCTCTCTATATTATATAATATATAGTATCTATATATATTATATCTATGTCTATCTACCTTATTGTAGATAATTATATCCATCTATTCATATATATGTATCCTATTGGTTCTGTTTCTCTGCAGAACCCTGATGGAAACAGGAAATCTGAAAGACAATACGTATTTACTATGTTGCACTGGATATATTCATCATCCTAATGAATTCAGCATATTTTGCTGACACCCACCTAGCATCCACAAGAACATGCTGCCAAACCCCTTTGTCTAGTTAGGAAAGCTTACAGAATTCTGCCCTTGGTTCAGGGCTTCTGGTTAAATGTCTTCTGAAAGCATTGTCTGCTTGCCTCCTTCTCCTTGATTCCTATTCACGGACTAGAGAAAGGCAGTGCTCAGGCCCTTATGTCATCCCACATTGCCTTTGTCCTGTGAGCAAACGCATGTGGCTGTCTGCGGTGAGTAATTGAACAATTGCTCAGGCAAGTGCCTGCGCTAATGGTGCGTTGCCCTTTACAAACTCTTCCTGTTTGCGTTAGACGTGAGTTGTCCTCTGATTTAAAGATTCCTCTGTGACTATCAGAGCCTTGGGGATGATGCTGGCCAGAAAGAATGTGCATGGCCATTATTGTGCCAATTTTATAATTCATCTTCTAATAATCTGTAACTGAAGAGCCGAGTGGAATCCATCAAACCCTGCCTCGTTTCTCACTGGGGAGTTTTCTGTGTTTTGTTACGGAGCCAAAGCTGAGTACAGCTGTTGGAGCTGTCACCGGGATGCTGGTTCACCCAAATACTGACGATAATGACTCCTGCTTCACATGGGAAGCAATTATTTACGTATCCATAATGGAAGGACTGTTGTTGTTGATATTAAAGAATTACAGTGCGTATGTCAAAATGTGGATGAGACATTTATAAACTGTGTTTGCAGAAAGCTGAATCTTTCTGCTGCATAGTACACAGGACCCTGGGCTGCATTGTTGGTCATCTGTTCTTCATAGAAATAGGGAGAAGTTATTACTGGAGAATAATTAAACCCACAGAAACATCCAAATGCTGGCAGGCTACAGCCATCCCCAACACCACACAACAGCCTGTTGGGATCAGCAAAATCAAACAGCCAGGGCTTTCAGTCTGAGGGGGGTAAATAGCATAATGAATTTTGTTCACCCGGTCATTATTCCTCCCCGATTACAGTCGCAAGTAGGTCCCATTACCTTTATGCATTCTACATGCAAAGTGCTTTGGAGTGGAGCCTGGGGCCTGGTCCCACTGAGAATGACCATCTTATCATCACAGGAATGAAAAGCTGCTTTTGACCCTTGTCAGCCACCTCACTGGGAAGCCCATTGTGAGCACAAAAATCACTGCTTTATATTTCTTTCTTGTATTTTCTCTTTTTTGGTCTCCTTGCCTTTCCTTATTTGCCTGCCCTGGGTAATCTTCTTTCTCCTACATTGAATTCTCTTTGTTCTTTACGATGTGGGACCTGTTAGCTGCTCTTATCAAGATGATTTGAAGGTAGTGTCTGATCACCTCCAAGGGCATGTCAGAGTCTTTTAGATAGGCTCTGAGGAGTAAGAACTTCCGCTGAACCCAGAGCAGGTGGCATGACCTGATAACTGTCTGTGTGTGCAGGCTAAGGAGATCTTGTGAGAAACAGCCCTGGGGGCAGAGGGAGGATTTTATATCAAAGCCCTACTCATCAGAGAGGAGGGAAATTGAGTCCAGCCCTGGAGCTATTGTGAGACTCGAATCACACAGCCCAGCCCCTGGGGCACATCTGGGCTTGGAAGAGAGAGACAGCTGTAAGAACAAACCATGCCATGACTCTGTGACACAGTGGGGTTCAGTGACATGCTCATTAGGGAGACATCTAACAGAGTGTGACACAAAGGGAGGAAGCTTCTCCTCCTCCAGGGGAGGACGTCCATGCCTGGAGCAACTGGGGACAGCAATAGGCCTCAGTCTGCCTGGTCAGCCAGGTGGCCACCACTGAATGGGGAGCACTCGGCAGGCAGCTGGAGATTTCTCAGTAGCACATGGGACCAGAGTCAGCATAACTGGGAGATGAATGCTAATACATGGGACGATCAGCAGGAGGTCAACCCCTGGGGGAGGCTGAGTCCCATTAGACAGTGCTGAGTGAACGGACAATATACTTTCCCTTCTCTTACATGTGTGTTAGGTGGTCCATCTTGGGTGGTCAGATCCTTACTCCATGTATTCTGAGTCCTTTGCCAGAAAGGCTGAGCTGAATTTCTTGAGAAAGCTTTCTGGATCTCTGCATCTTGATTGTAGCTAAAAATGAAGAATAAAAATAGCTTCTGTCTTAAAATACAGCTGAAATGTAAAATTTGACCAGCTTTCTAATAGTGTGTTGGCTAATAAAGAAGTTTGTTTTCAAGGAGTAGCTTTTGTGCCTTAAGTGGATTCACTGGAAAGACACACTGGAAAAAAATTAAGGAGACATAATATTTTTAAGACAAAAATAAGGGGTAAGAAAGAAAGTGATGAAAGAATGTTATGCTTGGCCAAGTCAGCCATTTAATGAATGGCTGACTTGTTTAAATGGGGAACTCTTTATTTTGACCATTTAATGAAGTCTTAAAGAATGCATTAATTTCTGAAGCCTTTGTTATATTAAAAAAAAAAGCCAAAACAGTCAGAGTTTACTGATAAGTTTCAGTGTCCTTCTGCTTTAGGATGAACTGGTTTGGGGTGCAGAAGGACGCATTGGGTAATGTCACAAGAATCCCTTATAATGCAGTATGAAATTATGCTCACATGCTCTGAAGTGTTTCTAAACAGCCCTGGCCACATGTTGGATATTCATTGTCTGAGAATGTATAATTTGAGAAATCGAAACGAGATGGCAGAATTTCGTTCTAAAGGAATCTCAGGGAGTTGATCTCCACTCTCTTGAATGTTTTCCAAGACAACTCTCAACTCTTGCTACCTTGATTTCCCAATCCGCAATTTCTAAAGCTTTCAGCATGGATTCTTCCAGTTTGGTCTGGTGGTCTGTAAGACTGCAGAGAATTTGTTGATCCATGGGACCCTTCCCTCTCATTTGATGCCATGACTTGAGGGCCTGCCTTCTGTTCTAGGCTGGTTGTCAGTTCCTTGCTAAGTTGCTAAGTGATAATTAAGGCCTTTGCTTAAAGCAGGGGGACTGACTTACCTGTCCAAAAAAAAAAAATTAAGCTAAACTTGATCTTTCTGAGGTACAGGAGCATACGTTAGGGGATATTTTAAATCATAATCTTAAAGAATTTTGTAATATAAAAAAAAGAAGCCTAAAATCTAAGGACTGAAGGAATGCGCTTCTTGGTGTGTCTTGAGAACTCCAGGCTAAAGCTGACCAATGGTGACATGAATGGTGATGCAATCGATATTTGGGGGCTGGGAACACTGAACAGCACTCTAAATTATTCACTGTACAAGGCTGGCTTTGCTTGTGGGCCCTTCTAAGAAGGTATGAATTTTCGCTTTGTCTTCCATATGAACCAGTGGTTTGGGTTTCTTGAGTCGTGCTTTGTGTACAGGTACGCTGCTTTCAGAGGGGCTGTTGCAGGCCAGAGAAGTTACACACAAATGAATATGTGATAAATTACATACTGCTTTAGCTCTTTCAGGTCAGCAAACTTTTATTATTATTTTTTCCCCATCATCATTTATCTTCCCCTGCTCTTCGACCTCCACCCACCCCACTTCCAGCCATAATCACCACACCGTTGACCGTGTCCATGAGGTTAGCACACTTTTAAAGATTTTTTTTTCTGGTAAAATCTTGTGAGGTGAAGAATGATCAAATAATTCATTTACTTGGCTTTTTATGTATTGGCTCCACTTAAACTGGGAAGGTCTCTGACCATGCAGTGTTCTCTGAACCAGAACTTGTATCTGGAAAGTCAGTTAGGGCCTCAGATTTCCTGCCCTCCTCCTGCAGCTGCTGCTGCTTCACCTGAACACAAGAATTCTTTCCTACTCGGAGATTAACTAAGGCAAGTAGAGTGGTGTGACTGTAGATTTGATCTGTACGGAATAGTTCCAGTTCAGAAAGGAAACCCTTTGAGAATTACTACATTTTTTTTTTCCTGGTGAAAAGCATAAAAATGCTCACAATTCTTAGGTAAAAAGATAGGACCCTAGCAGGAAAGTATTTTGAATATTCTGTTCTTCTTTTTTAAGGCCTGAAAATTTGGAAATGAAAGCATCTTGATATTCAACACTTTAATTTTTAAAGTTGATATTTGAAAACACACACACACACACTTGTGTTTCTGGATTGTATTTGAATAGATAAATATTTATGTCTTCCTGTTCCACTTTTCTTTTGTTGCTATTGTTTATTTCCCACAGAACATTTGTGGGCGCCAACCTTCATATGGGCTAGACTGAGGCAAGGGTGGGGTCAGTACCTCAGGTGGGGGAGGAGTGTGAACAGTTAGGCCCCGATGCACAGAAGCCTTGAGGGTAGGCAGCTGGGAGGTGGGTGGAGTGTGGGAGGAGCCCCTAAATAAGCACAGTGGGGAATCACTGTGGCAAGAGAATGGGGAAAGACTGAGAAGAGCTAAATTGAAGAAAATAAAAAGAGCAAAGAGCTAAGGGAGAACTGGGAAGCAAAAAGGGAGGAAGGAGCAGGGGATGGATATGGTAGGCTGGGAAGAGTTTGCACTCATTCTGCTGTGGTCGCTCCATTTCATCGTTAAAGGAGGTGGGGTGAGATGTGGTGAGGTGGAGAAATAGGCTCAGGGTGAAAAGGCCATGAGAGAGACAGCACAAAGATGCAAAGAGAAATGAGGGATATGTATTGTACGTGAGGGCAAAAGGTAGGGGTATGAAGCTAGGTGCTGGCTGTTGTGGAATTAAAATTAGGAAGTGATTGTGAAGGTTGGTCTCAGAGGTCAAAGAATAGTTTTCTAGAGTGTTCTTCTTGTTTTTCTTCTCTCTCTGACCCTGACAACAGGGATGAAAGGGCCACAAGAAGACTCCCCTTCACTCCTCACCAGCTCAGGATGGAGTGTGCACAGACAGGGAAGGCTGGGGCCAGAAGTCCTGCTGCCCACAGAGACATGGTTGCCCAGAGAGAGAACCTGTGGAGTCTGACACGGAGGTGCCTTTGAGTGCCAGCTCTGCTATTCCTGTCTCTGTGACCTCGGGCAAGTGATTGAAGTCCTCTGAGTCTCAGGCTTTTCATCTGTAAAATGAAGATGAGAATATATACATCCCCAGGTTGCTGCTGGAAATGAGACACTGGGCCATGTGCCTGAATTGGATTTTCAGTCCCCTCTTAGACCTTTTTGCTAAGTTGCCTCATGGGTGTTGAGTTATTGCTCTGTTGAAATGCTCCAGTTCAGCCACTGAAGAGTAATGGGTCCCTGAAGACTGGAGTGGCCTTTATTCCATCATAGGCCTGGTCCCCATTTCCTTACATCTAATGGTGATAAAACTTCAGAACTTCCTTGTCTCTAGGACAGGTGGCCTATAGTGCACTGGCATTCTGGTTCACTCTGAGAACACACCTCAGAGTGGGCAGTGTGTTGTTTACACATCTTTTTAGGCTAACCTGCTCGGTTACTCTACAAGCCAAATGTATAAGAAGGCAAACACAGACAACTGACTTCTAACTTCTAATTTTGACTATGTCAACTGATGGTGGTTGGCACCAATTCAATGCCAACAGGATTCCCCAATTTGGGGCGTGGTGAAGAAGGAACTATATTCAGTGCAAAACAGCTCAGTTGTGATACAGCATGGCTATGGAAAAAGCAAGACTGTGAGGCAGCCCTGGGGTCAGGCCAATTCTCCCACTGGACAGCTCAGCTGTGCTCTGTGTTTCAGCTCCAGCTGGGAAAACAATTTTCAGTCTAGGGTGGGAAAGAAAAATGTGCTCTCAGAGGCAGAGGGGAGCTGACTTATTTAGACAGAAGTCCCTGAAGTCCCTGATTGGCCCATCCTCATGTAAATGAGGACTCCAAATCCTCGCAATTTGGTTGCCTCAAAAGGCACTATCCTGATTGGGCAGAATGGAACCACTCTGATTGGTTGGTGAAGAAGCTGATGGGGATATAGCTGTGCAGCTATGATTGGATGGGAAGAGCTTAGTCCTGTGGGTTGAAATAGGATTTCAGGAACTCCTTTGTAGGGGCTGGCTCAGGTAGAAGGGACACAGGGCAGGCAGCTCAGCGCAGGCTTCTCCCTGCAGTGCAATTTACACGAGAGGCCCCTGTGCAGAAATGGCTGCTAGGTTGTTTTTCCTTATGTTGTTTGTTTGAGCCCAGTTAGCTACCAGGAGCCCTTCTTAGTAAGTATCTTCTTTCTCAGGGTCCACAACTATAATGACCATATACTTTCTCTAAAATGCAAGTATAGACCTCCTTGCCATGGAGTCAATGATAAATCATGGAATAACAGGTAATGAGATTGATATTTGGGGGCCTGGTAACCTTGGCTAATACACTTTAAATTCTGGCTTGCCTGTGAGTTCTTAAAAGAAGCTCATACTTTTTTCCTTTTTGCATGAATTAGTGGTTTTGGTGTCTTGAACTCATGTTTTGCCTCCAAGTACACATTTCTCTTCTTCAAATTTAGAGTTGAGACTTCATTTATTTCCCTCTACCACCGTTCTCCTTTTCTATGTGCCCATTTTCGTTATTCTTCTTTCAACTTTTAGTTACTGGACTTTGGCTATTATTCAGCTGGTCTGTCCGATACTCACTTTTTCAATCTGTAAAATGGAGTTAATATTACCTCTTTGCCAACTATTATGACACTTAAACACAACTATGCAGTTTTTAAGCACATCATATATATGGTAGACCCTCAAATAACAGTGGCAAGTGAATGTGTTTAAATTATTAATTTGCAAACAATGGGTTGAGAGGTGACCTCAACCAAGAGTGAGGAATTCTAAATTCTAGATTCACATGGCATATTTTGTTCCTTACACACTTTCTGGGACTTTTTCTCCCAATCACATTGTTGCAGGGGAAGCAGTCATGTTACCATGTGACTGTGTTCCTGGGCTGTTGCTCATTGGTCAAGTGATGGGCATCTGAGCCAGGCTGGGTCAGTGAGTTTGTTCCTGGGAATCTTTGGGCTTCATCTGGGGAAGTCAAGGAAGCAGGTTGAGAAAAAAAGCACAATGGAGCAGCAGGAGTAGAGGAGAGAGAAATTGAGGCTGTAAACAGGGCAGGAATCCCTGGTTCTCTCTGGTTCCCATGTCTGCCTCTGTTTCTGCCCTTCGGTTCCTGGAGGCACTCCCATATCTGTATAGTAATTATTCTTTTTGTTTGAAGTTGTCTGAGATGAAATTCTGTTCCTTGCTACTGAGGGGTCTAATACAGACAGTAACTAACTAGACATAAAAATATCTCTGGACCTCAGTTTTTTCATCTAGAAAATGAGCAGTATAAACTGAATTCTCTGTAACTCCCCTTTGATTTCTGCAATTTTAAGGGTATGTGGTGTAGGCATGTGTATGCTTGTGTGTGTGTGTTTAGGAGGTGATGGCTTGGTTTGGGCCAATTTGAGATTCCATCCTCTGCCAGATAAATGCTGAGTGGACCACTAATGATAAATGGAACCCCAAACTGCAGGTTTTTGGACAGTGAACAACCCACGGGGGTTGCCAACTGCTTATACAATGTGATTGCATAAATATTATTCAATAGAAACATGGCTTCCAATGACTTTCACTGAGCTACTTCTTAGCTCTGGGTGTTGTCGAGCACAGGTGTGAATGTGGCAAAGAAGTTTTTAAATCATCATTCCGCGAAAATAGGAAAATGCAATTGAAAATTGGTAAATACTGTGCTCCAAACTGAGGTGATTTCAGCACCATTTGATTATTCCTGAAACCTGCATTTAGGACAGCTCTTTCCCAATAACGTCTGAGAGATGAGTGGTGTCCTGTCTTCGAAGCAGGAAGGATGGGTGCCCTGCAGCTGCTCCCGCAGAAGGGGACGTGCCAGGTGCTCTGTGGCATTCTGGCCTCTCAGTGATGATTTATGAGCTTTGGGCTTTAACGCCCATGTACTTGATAGAGATGTAATTTGTCATTGTTTTAGGAAATGTTGTTCCAAATATTAGAAAAAATAAAACTCAGCTCTACCTCATTAATGGTTTGTTTTAAAGAGATATGTGTGCTAATCACTTTCAATGGATGACTTTTGTTGCCTTGTATCTGGAACAGTTGCTATCTTTGTTTTTCAGCCGGAGTTAGCTTTCATCCATTCTAAATTCAATTTTGTTCCCTATCATACACAATTAAAAAGCCATTAATTTGTCAATAAGCACTCTTTGAGTTCAACCTCTATGGGGTAGCCAGCTGCCTATGGGGGTGACACTCTGTTATCCCATGGGCTGTCTGGGTTAGTGGCTGAAAGCCCAGACTCTGTCACTAGACTACTCGGTTCAAATTCTAACTCTGCCACTTATTAGTTGTGTGACCTTGGAGTTACATAATATCTCTGTATTTCAAGTCCTTCATTTATATTGTGACGATAATAACGTTGAGTGGGAAAATATATGCTAAACATTTAGAACAGTGCATGGCACCTGGCAAATAGCAAGCGCTTGCTATCACTATTCTTAATTGGAGAGAGTGACATTTCTTTATTAGAAGAATGGACTTAAAACTCAAGCCTCCCCCTACCCCACCCAAACAAGAGATGACCTCAAGCCACACTACAGTAAAATTTGTTTGATGTCTGGTGCTTTTCTAAGACTGGTGGGAAGGCCTGGGAAACCTATGGTGGAAGGAGACCCCTGGAAACGAGCCCCAGACTGTCCCTGTGTGGCGGTAACCTTCTACTTCCAAAGAAATTGCAGAGCAGGTCGAGAGATTTCCCTCATCTTCTGAGTCCCCGCTGCCATTCCTGGGAGCCCTACAAGCCAGGGTTCCCGAGGGAGATTCGCAGGCAGAACCGCGACACTGTGCTCCTTTGGCAATGGTGGTGCAATTACAGAGCGGGTTTGAAATGAGCCATCTCTCAGTTTTTCACAGTTTGTCAATAGACAACAGGGTTTAGGTGAAAGAAATAACTTATCATTTTTCATTTTCCAGGGTATCACTCACCCACTACAAAGAACATGTTTGAGGCAGCTGTGAGATGCAGAGAATCAGGCTCTGAACCAGCTGGCAGACCAGGAGTGTTTTCTGGCTCGGCAAAGCTGACGCTAAGTAAATTGTTAGCACTGGCTCCAGCAGTGATCAGCCTAGCTTTAGGCAGTGGGCACTTAGGTGGGGAATGAAGCCCTGGTATATAGGTTTCACAGTCTTAAAGAGGTTTTTCCATGTGGCATTCCCCCCCGCCCAAAAGATAACTCTTTGAGAAGCTTTTATTGCATCATTGGGCAACAATTCATGGGTCCCTCTCGTTTCTGCATGTCTTATGAACAGAGACACGGGCCGCCCTTTGCTCTGTACAGTTTTTCTAAGAATGTTTGTAAGTGATCAGCTTGAAAGATAGTATGTCCCTCCTGGGCAAAGCACAGGCATCCTTACTGTCCAGTATAATAAAGATCATGTCTGCCCCTGGAAAAAAAAGGCCTGTGTGATTCCATGACCCATGATAAAAGATTCGAATTCCCATGGCTCAGGATTTCCTTCTATTAAGCCAACCTGCTATGTATGCATGCCTCATCCCTTCTTCTCATGACCTCAGAGTTGCAGTTGGGGCTTGCAGCTTGAGGAACTGGCACAGACAAATGCCAATACTCTGGCCGTTGCTAGTGCTGGAAATGAACTGTCCTTCATCTCTGACCTAGGAGTCTTGTGTTTTCTACCAGCTTCTGTGAAACTGTGCTAGGCTAACTATGTCAGCTTGCAAGTAGAGTCAAATCTTTGACTCTTTATAATTTCTGCTGTGTGTGCTTTCTAAGCCTATTGAGATTACGTCATAACATGTCAGCAATTCCTATGACTGAATGTGGTTGTTGACGACACACACCAGCTATATGAATCAAAAATCTCTTTTCTTCCTGCCAGTTTTCTGGTCTCTGACACTTTGGGGAGAACTTTTTATTTATATTTAACAATTAAATAATTTTTCTAGGGTTTAAGATGTAGTATGATAACTTACCCATCATCATGGCTTTTTTGGAAAAAGCAAAACAAAACTATTTCCCTTCCCCAAGGTCCCCTTTGGCTTTCTTCTTTAACCCTCTCCAATGAAGAGCCCAACCTTTCCAAATTCTCTTCCTGGAAAGCAATTCTGTATTTGCTTAGTTCCGTAAACAGTAAGTAATTGAGTGGGGACTGTGCATCCTGCCCACGGTCTGCCTGAATCAAATCTCATTTACTTCTGCATCAGTCCACTGTTCCACACTAAAACGGGGACCTCTGATGTTCACAGAAGATTTATCCTGGTCAGACACTGAAATGAGAGCTTCAGATATACTCACTTCCCTAATCCTCATAACAACTCCTCAGGACAGGCACTTTTATCATCATTTTCACACAGATTAAAAAAACAACAACTGAGGCATAGAATAGCTAATGTGTGCAATCTAGTACAACTAATAAATGGTAAAAATACAATGGGAACCCAAGTCAGCCTTCTTTTTCCCCATTATTTATTTATTTTTAATTTTCAAAAAATTCAATTACCATTGACATACAATATTATATTAGTGGCAGGTGTATGACATAACGATCAGACATTTATATAATCTATGAAATGACCACCCCAGTAAGTCTAATACTCGTCGGCCAAGTCTGTCTCCTAACCACCAGACCAAGCTGCCTGCTGCAGAGGTCCTGCCTGACTGGCCTCCAAATAACACAGTGAAAGAAAGAGGCTTCACTGTGGGCAGCTAAGCTATGCTACCCACAAATATTCATTTTAGGTTTCAAAGGGGACCCAAAGTAAATTGCAATGAATTGAAGCTTCCGTAGTGTTGACTGTCTACTGTAAAGAACCAAGAAGAGACAGGTACGTTCCTTGTGATCTTTTTGATAATATTTTTAAATCAATGCACAGGTCTATTCCCTTACCAATGATAAATATTGAGTGATTATTCATCTTGGCTTGGTTAAATAGGGGCTATGTTGCTTATACAGTGATGATAACAGTAGTATGCTCTTTCTCTTTGATTTTCACCAGTGTCAGGTATACATGATCATGAGATGGCCCATCAAGTCAGAATTATTTTTGTCTCTTTTGTTTGCTTACTTATACAAGCTTTATCTGGCATAGTATTTCTTTATGTAATCCCTGTTAGATCTCTTAAATTCCATTCAGTAAATGGTACATTATTTGAGCTTTTTTATGTTGTAATATTCATGAGCCATTATTTGAAACAAAAGGAAAGTCTCACCAAGGCATTTGAGGTACTTCATGGTATTTTCGAGATAGCAAGGTAAATTAAAAAAGAAGAAGGAGAAGGAGAAGGAGAGGAAGAAGAAGAAGGGGAAAAAGAAGAAGAAGGGGAAGAAGAAGAAGAAGAAGAAAAACAAGTGGGTCAAGTATGGGTCCAAACTCAGCTCCTCCATTTATTACTGGAGCGATTTTGGTAAGTTTATTAATCTCTGTAAGTCTAAGTTTTTTTTCTTTTATAAAATGGGATAATATCAGTAACCCATGGAGTTTTTGTGGAGGTTAGAAATAATGTATCGAAGATAACTAGAACATTGTAGGTACTCGAGAGTGATTATTGTTTTTAAGGTAGTTACTATCATTATTCTTAATGTGTATGATTACTAGGTGGGAAACATGTGTGAAATAGTGTTCAAAACACTGTTCATGGGCCTCATTTCATTTCCTCCTGACAACATCCCAGGGAGGTAGGCGATCATATCCCCAGATCACACAGTATGTGGCAGACCTGGGATTTGAGTTCATTTCCATCTGACTCCATAGTCTACAGTGTTGGTAACCACAATAATATGAAAATTTTATCCAGAATCACATAGCTTGGCCATTGCTATTTAACAAAGCACCAAGGAATGTCTGTGTGCAAATATGGTGTCCGCAGATGAAAATATGCGCAGAGACCTGTGTGCTCTCTGACAGCCTCATCTCTAAGATGCAAAAGCTCTCTCCACAGATTTCTTAGATCACCTTGCAAACATTTCATATAAAGCAATGCTTTACGTGGTTAATTAACTCAAGTTTGCTATTAAAATGATTAGATTCTGTTTGAAGGAGTGAATTTGAATATATGTCAACACATAAGGAAAATACCGTCAAGGCCTAAACTATCTATCTGTTCATATACTGGCGAAAGCAGTGGTGCTGCGTGGGGTGTGCGTGTGATGTTTCTGCCAGATCTCTCTGCTGTTGTAGATCTGTTTAGATATATAGGAAGTCTTACTAATGAAATAAAAATTATGAAAATAATTATTTTTTTCAAGCAAATTTAAATATTTCTCTTTCTACCTTCATAAATGTAAATTAAGATTCTCTGGGTACAAAAGAATACTCTACTATAAGTAGATATTTCATACCAAGCATTTAATTCATAGAATTTCAAACTTTAACAAGGAATAAATTTGGCCACAGACCTCTCTTAATCTGAACTTCAGGGGCTTTAGGATATCATTTTCTTGCCTGGCTTCCTTTAGGGCTTGTGATTACTATATTTCTATGGCAACTGACTTAGCATTTTACAGCACTCGGAAGAGTCCATTTGGATATGTTAAAAGCACCAAACAGCAATTGTCATTTAACATCATTTCCAGTTGACCCCGACCCATGTTTTCCCTCCATTCAAACACTTCCTTCAAGTGACTCTACTAGTTTCTGAAAACACATCACAGTTTCTTGTTTGATTTTGTTCCCTTTTCTTAGAATGTCCTCTCTCTTCTTTTCTTCTATTGAAATCCTATCTACTCTCTCAGGAGAGCTACATAGTCATATATGCTGGAGGCCCATCCACTGGTATATAAGCCAGGTTTTCCTACTTTTATAACACTGAGATTTTCCTGCTATTTAACTCATATATCTCCAGGTTGGTGAGCTGTTTGCGCATTTTAATTTTCCAGAGAGAAAAATTGTTACCCACACATCTTTATTACAGCATAGGGCCTAAGACAGTCCTTCTTTTTAACTGTATGATATGATCTTTATTTATTGCTATTGCTTTAAAAAATTTTAAAGTATATTTTATTGATTATGCTACTAGAGTTGTCCCATTTTTTCCCCTTTTTATTCTTCCACTACTTATACCCCCCTCCCACCAGCATTCCTCCACCTTAGTTCATGTCCATGGGTTATACATCTAAGTTCTATTTATGCTTTTACTCCTTGTACCTTTCCCCCATTCTTCCCCCTCCCTCTCCCCACTAATAAACCTCCCTGTGATCTCCATTTCTGTGATTCTGTTCCTGTTCTAGTTGTTTGCTTAGTTTGCTTTTTTTTTAGGTTCCGTTGTTGATGCCTGAGTTTGTTGTCATTTTACTGTTCAAAGTTTTGATCATGTTCTTAGATAAGTCCCTTTAACATTTCATATAATACGGGCTTGGTGATGATGAACTCCTTTAACTTGGCCTTATCTGACAAGCACTTTATCTGCCCTTCCATTCTAAATGAAAGCTTTGCTGGATAGAGCAATCTGGGATGTAGGTCCTTGCCTTTCATGACTTTGAATACTTCTTTTCAGCTCCTTCTTGTCTGCAAGGTTTCTTTTGAGAAATCAGCTGATAGTCTTATGGGAACTCCTTTATAGGTAACTATCTCCTTTTCTCTTGCTACTTTTGAGATTCTCTCCTTATCTTTAATCTTGGGTAATATAATAATGGTGTGCCTTGGTGTGTGCTCCCTTGGATCCAACTTCTTTGGAACTCTTTGAGCTTCTGAGACTTCTTGGAAGTCTATTTCCTTTGCCAGATTGGGGAAGTTTGCCATCATTATTTTTCAAATAAGTTTTCAACTTCTTGCTCTTTCTCTTCTCCTTCTGGCACCCCTATGATTCCAATGTTGGAGCATTTAAAGTTGTCCTAGAGATTCCTAAGCCTCTCTCATATTTTTGAATTCTCCTTTCTTTATTCTGCTCTGGTTGAATGTTTATTTCTTCCTTCTGGTCCAAATCATTGATTTGAGTCCTGGTTTCATTCCCTTCACTGTTAGTTCCCTGTATATTTTCCTTTATTTCACTTTGCATAGCCTTCATTTCTTCCTTTATTTTGCATCCATATCAATCACTTCTGTGAGCATCCTGATTACCAGTGTTTTGAACTCTGCATCTGATAGGTTGGCTATCTCTTCATCACTTAGTTCTTTTTCTGGAATTTGGATCTGTTCTTTCATTTGTGCCATATTTCTTTGTCTTGGCATACCTGTTACATAGTAAGGGGCAAAGCCTTAGGCATTTGCAAGGGTGCAACAACCCACATCTCTGGGTTGTGACACACCATGTGGGAGAGGGGTCAGAGAGGAAACAATACCACTTACTTGACTCTTGCCCCACTTTTAGTCACTTTCTCCACTACCCGCAAGCAAACTGGGCCCTTCTGGTGCTGATTCCTCAGTGAGTGGGTTTGTGTATGTTCTAGGACCCCATGGGTCTCTCCTATGAGGCTAGGAGTTTCTCCCACCACCACAACCTCCAGAGGTTTTTACAGCCAATGGTTTTGAGGCTTTATTTCCCCATGCTGGAACCCTAGGTTGTGTGGTCTGTCTTGCTCCCCTGTTGTTCCTCCTGGTTTTTCCGCACATGAATATAAGACTGTCAACTGCCACCTTGCCTGCCAGGTCCTCTAGCTGCTGCCTTGCTGCTTGTTCTCTCCATCTCAGCTACCCATCTCCACTCCTCCTACTGGTTGGATGAATGTTTCTTTTTTAACCCCTTGGTTGTCATACTCCCATGCAATTTGATCTTTTGGCAGTTCTGTTTGTTATTTGTTTTTAAATTTGTTGTTGTCCTTCTTTTAGTTGTATGAGGAGGCAAAGTGTATCTACCTATGTCTCCATCTTGGCTGGAAGTCCCTAAGAAAGTCCTTAACAATCAATTGTAGGCACCCAATTTAGGTTTCTTAAAAGAATAATAAATAAATGAAGATTTGTTTGCAAACTAGACAGTCAGACACTGGCAGTGTAGCAAGAAAGCTAGAAAAGACTGGGTTGGAGACCAGGGTCTGTTGATTATTAGGTGCCTGACTTGAGAAAATAATTTAACCTCTCTGAACTCAGTTTCTTCATATGTAAAAACCCAGGTGATCCTGCCTCTGTCCTAGCCCTGCCTACTTAGGGGATAGTCGTGGGAATGAAATAAAGAAATGTATGTATGTGCTGAAGTACACTGTACATGCTGACCTAAGCTATTAAATACCTAGACAGCTAGACAACTCAGCTAATGGTAGGCACCTTTAATTTATATACTATTATCTCACCTTACCCAAAAATATGTTATCAATTCTTTGATATTATATAGCAAAGATGGCTCATTTACTCCCTCAGCTATCTTTTTCTTCATTCATTCATTTAGTAAATATTTGTGATGTGCCTACTGTATAATGGGCACCAGGCTAGGCACTGGGGCTATAAACATGAAAAGATAGATGTAGTTCGTGGCTCTCAAGGACCTTGCACTCTTATGAGAAGGACTTAAAACAGACAGGCCTACAAACCAATCAGCCCACAAATAAGACAGTTTTAGATAGGGATAAGTGCCAGTAAGCAAATGAACTAAGGTAACATGCTAGAGGGTGAGTGGGGGTGGGTATCATTAGCATGGACAGAAAAGCCTTCCCTGGAGTGACCAGAAAGAAGGGAAGGAACAAGCTTTGCAAAGGGTTGGTGCCAGCACTCTGAGGTAGGGTCAGGCTTGGAGTAGTCAGTAGAAGGGGGACTAGTGGGCTGAAGCAAAACAACCTGCAGGAGATCGGAGGTGCTGGGTACTAAAAGATGGCCTATTTGCATAGAATGATCAGGAAAGAGAAAATAAATAAATAAATAAATAAATATATAGTCAACAAAGATAAAAGAATTTAAGATTGGCTTAATTCTGGTGAAAATTTAGTTCATTGGATTATATTTCAGGATATTTACATTTATATTACTGCACTGTTAGGAATGATTGAGCTTCACTATTTTTAAAAACTATTATTATTTTAAAAATTTTATTTATTTGCTTTTAGAGAAAGGAGAAAGGAGGGAGAAAGATGGGGAGAGGAACATGGACATGTGAGAGAAACATTGATCTGTTGCTTCTTACATGCACCCAACCAAGAATCTGGCCAGCAGCCCACACATGTGCCCTGATCGGGAATGGAACCATCAACCTTTTGGTTTGTGGGACAATACCCAACACACTGAGCCACACAAATCAGAGCTTCAGATTATTTTAACATGAGTAAAAGTAAAGTGATTTTAACATGGTCCATGATTGTCAATACTTTACCAGGATATTATTTTTATTTTAATATGCTATTATTATTATTTTGGTGCTTTGCTGCACCATTTACTGTCATTTTGTTATAACCAATATTTAGTTGAATTAAAATATTTTAAAGACATTTAATTTTATTATGTTTACAGTATTTTTCAGTAGGAAGTGTTAGTCTCTCTAGAGATACTAGTGAAAGGGAAAAAACCCACATACAAAGTTAAGTAAAACTGTTAACTGTGATAAGTGCTGAGAAAGAGAGGTTATATGATATTGGGAGAATTCCTAATAGCAGTAATTAACCAAGCCTGAAGGGTCAGGGAAGGGTTAACCCACTCAAAAATTATACAACTAGCAGTTCAACTTTAATGAGTGGATTAGAATGATCTTAATAAGCTTCTATCCCTACTGTGCCTTACCTTTTCTTAGAGATAAATTGCATGTAAATAAATATATATTAAAGTGCTTCTAATTAATTTGGTTTCTTCAAACTTTTTCCTTTGTAATCTACTTCTACTTTTAATTTGCTCAGCAAATCAATATCCTCTCCCCACCTTTTCCATATTCACCAAAGGGATTGTGTGGGTGCACATACTGCACTAATTAACGACCACTGGCATTTGGCTTGTGAGGAGATTTATCCCGGGTCCGGTGAGTTTCCTTTTCCCTTTCTGCACATGCCGCCCCAGGCATTCTGGACACAGTCGCCGAAAGCTGTGGGCACTCCAGTATCGCCTTCCTCTCCCATCAGCTTCCACTCCACGCCTTCCTACCCATCGTCCCTCTGGTCACCAAGGTGCCCCAGCCTGCCATAGTCCCCGCGGCTCCCCGATGCTGGAACCCACGCCCGCGGACCGCATGGCTCCCTCTGAGCAGCAGCTCTGTGCCACGCATCGAGCTTCTAGACTCACAACGTGGAATCTGTCAGGCTGAGAACATAAGTGCTCCGGCCCATTATTGGCCGATAGAAAGCATATAAAAAAGGACTTTAGAAACCAACGCATGAATAAATAATTTCTTGAGCAAAGCTGCAGATTGTGGCAGTCCATGGTTTAAAGTTGAAAGCCTTTCTAATGTATTGCCAGAAGATTAAATGCTATCACCATGTTTCAGGCAGTAATTTTTATTGCATGTTTCATTCAGGATTTGGCATTGGAAAAGAAAGAATTCTGCACACATCAAATTGAAATTAGAAGGCAGTACACTGTTATTTGAAGCTTGGATGCTATCGTTTCAGGGGCATTATTTTCTGTTGAGGTTTTTTTTTTTTTCCTTTTTACCCCTTGCTTCTCTAACTCTCTCCCTCCCTCTCTCTCCATCTCTTTCTGTCTCTGTTTGTCTCTTTCAACAGATAGTTACCACCTTTCCGGTGCCCGATAAACCTTTCCATAATGCCTGGCACTTTTCAAAATTACTCTTCAGGATGATGTTTACAGCAGCAAGCTTGCAGACTACCAGGCTACCAGGCTTGCAGTACCAGGACAGCAGCAGCTCGTGTCACATGCACAGAAAGTCACGTTAACGTAGAGAAAGACGTCTGGGTCCCTAGTGCATCGGGAGCACATTTCCACCCCTGGTTTGGTCACGCGGAGTCAGGGAGAGACCTGAGGGTCTGAGTCTCACTGAAGTCATTTCAGGCCCTTGTTGATGGACCCTCTGTGAGTGCAGGGTCCTCTCTCTGGAGGACACCCTCCACTGGTGTACCTCTGGGAGGGCAAGTAGAAGTGCCCCCTCCCCTTCCATAAGCTCTCTGCCTTTGTCTAATATGTTCTACCCTCATTTCTTTCCTCTAATAAGGGAAATGAAATTTCATTTTAATGGCTGGCACCCGAATTCCTCTTTACAAGGTAACTCTCTTTGTCAGGAAAAGGCGCCACGATATCAATAATAACAGTTATGGGCGGAAGAGAGGATGCCAGGCTGGGGAGAGGGCGGGCGGCAGGTGCTGACGTGTTATGCAGGAAGGCAAGAGAAGGAGCACTGGGTGGGATGATGGGCCAGGGAAGGGGGGCACAGCGCCATGCAGTCTGCCTGCTGGAAGGGCGGGGTGAAGGGCCCCCAGGCCCCTGGAGATGGAGGGGCTGAAAGCACACTTAAGAACTGCAATGCCAGAGTTTCCATGGTACTTTCTGAGGTGGAAATACCTCTTCCAACTCCCTCTCAACACCTTCAGTGATGCAGATGCGTTCCTGCTCTGAGTGGGCTGAGGGCGGGCCAAGGATTCAGGGAGGCAGCAGCAGGAGGCCAGGAAGCCAGGGGAATGAGGCCCTTAGGGGACTTTGTGGCAATCTTGGGGGTGGAGCCTGAACTGCCCCATGTTATGGAATCTGGAGATTTGAGCCAGTTTTTCTTGGGTCTTCAAAGGGCAGGAGAACCTTCTATTGACTTTGGGTTATACTAGATTTTCAAGGAGCCTAAAATATAGTACTTTGTAGTAAGTGTTATGAGAATGAATGGGAATGAGGTAGTTTGCAAAGATCTGGCTTGCAGCCAGACAAAACGAGGGCAAAAATGTGCTTAGTGCAAATAGGCAATTAAGAGGGGTATTTTTTAAATTTATTTTTTATTCCAATGGTCTGGTTCATTGTAGAATAAAATGCTATTCCATTCTGTTTATACAAGCACTTTCCTACTGGCATATATTAGAATTCATGGAAAATCAGTGTGGGGAAATCCAGTTACAGCTCTTCATGGGCTCATGCTCTACCAACATTCTTAGAAATAAGACTTTCAGAAGAAATTGTGTTATATTTCTTACTCCAGATACTTTTAGGGAACATTTTCCTGCAGATTGCCTCTCTCCTGGACTTCGTCTTGGAGCCCTTCTTCCCACCCCTGGCCCCTCTCTCAGTCACACGTGTGGGCAGCCCCACTTACCTGTGGACAGCCACAGTGGGTGGCTGCCGCACTGCGGTGGCTGGGGGATGGCCCTCCCGAGCCCCTCCTCCAGAGGTGGCAGGAGGCGGGGAGCGACCCTCAGACTTCTTTCTGCCATCTTTCTGACCTGCCTCACAGTTCCAGCCTCATCTTCACCTAGGCAGCCCTGGTCACGATCACTCCTCACTTCAGAGCTCTGTCCAGCTCTTCCACTTAGGTGGGGACCTGTGTGAAGACGTTCACCGTAGCCCAAGGAGGCTTTTCTTTCAACACAGATAATAGAATATCAGAATGTGAGCCTTTCTGAACAGACTTTCTTCCATTCTGTTTAAGACAAGCATTTTTATTGTTAGCATACGAGGGAGAGGGTGTTGTCTTTCTCTTTTCATCTGAGTGAAAATAATGCAGGGTCCACCACTGTGTGAGTGTGTGTGTGAGTGTGTGAGTGTGTGTGTAGAAAGGTAAGACAAGGAGGTGGCAGAAAGCTTAATGATGTAACTCATTAGTGAGCAGTCACTTTTCGTGCAGGACAATTAGGGACCTGATTTTAAAAGTATTGTCTTTGGAATCAGTACATGCAATATCTACAACAGTACTTCAAGCATTCATTGTTTATTACCTCATCACTAAAGGGTTTCCTTTTTAGAGGGGGGTCACGTATCAAAAAATGGCACACAGCGCAAACTGTAGAACTTGGTTATTTATTGCATCTTTGTACACTTTTTGTTTACAGTTGGGATTGAGAGAAGGGACTGGAGGAATTCGTGGGGGAGGGTGTGAACTGGGATTAAGTTCAGTCACAGATTAGTCAGTGATCCTTCCGCAGGGAGGGGGGCAGGGGAAACCTGGAGGACATTTGAGAGAGCACCCCGACAAGAATGGATTTTATATGCTCTGTGAATATGTGCCTTTACTTTTTCACCCACAGCCTGTACCACTAGGCTTCTTGTTTGCAAGCAACAGAAACTGGCTCTGTTTATTTTAAACAAAAAGGAATTTGTTGGAAGGATACTTGGGACTCACAAAATCATTGGATGCTAAAAAATAAACCTGAAGAGTAGGAAGCGACCTAAGTCTCCCTAAGACCAGGCATCGAAACTACTCCATCTCAGGTGCCCAGGGACAGGTACCCCACACAGTGCCCACACAGCTGTGAAAACGCGACCCCATATACCCTACCTTTTCCTTACATGTTCAGGATCCAGGTTTCTGGGAGTGAACATTCACTCGGCTCAGCCTAACCAAAGACCCCCCCCAAGAAGCCTGCACAGAAGAGGGGGAGCAGGAGGGCTGGGCCACTTTGACATCCAGTGTGGGTGGCAGTAGGTGGCAGTTTCTCTTCTCACTAAGACTATAAAAATTGAGAGTCTCTAAAAATGGAGATTGGGGTGCAGATAAGAAGGCAGAAAGTTGAAGGCTGTTGAGCTAAAATGTAATTCAAGTCTATCTCATGTCTCCTAACTTGGCCAGAAGGGATGGGGACACTACAGCCGTCCTTGTAGGATTCTTCCTGACTGGGGCCTCTTCTCCCCTCAACCCCAGACCTGGTCCCACATTTGCCACACTTCTGGGGGCAGCTGTCCACGGATCTTCTGTTTGCTTACCTATCAAATGAAGATAATATCTCGGGGATGGGAATTTGTAAAGTGTCTAGAACTGCCTGGCGCTGAGCAGTGCTCAGTGAGGGTGATGTCACTTCCCTCACTGAACTGTCTCCCCAAAGACGGTGTGTGTGGGTGTGTGCAGTCACTGTCATTTTGTTTACTCAGCAAGTGTTCATTGAATGCCACTGTCCTTCTCTCAGTTTGCCAAGAACTGGTGGAGACTTTGCCCAAGAATGTTACCACTTACTAGCTGTGCAGTCTCCCTAAGACAAGGCATCGAAACTACTCCATCTCTGGGTGAGATATTTAACCTGAGACACAGGGTGGCCATCCGTAAAAAGGGAGATAATAATCACACTTATGTTGGAGGATTCTTCTAAGCATTAAATGCCATAATCCATGTAAAGTAGTTAGCATAGTGCCTAGCAGTAGGAAATACTCAGTGCATATTCTTAGTGAGAACCCAAAGGGCTTACAGTTTTTCTTTTATATTTTCAGCCTCTTCTACCTGGGTAATATATTCTACATGTTTACCACAGCTTCTTGGTTCTAAATGCAACTCACTCTCTGCAGACCCAAGTGACCGCCATATACACTGGAGCTGGAAGGGTATTAGGAGTGCTGTAGCTCAGCCCCTTTGCCGTACAAAGGAGGAAGGGAGGCCATCCGTGGAGGACTTGCTGACTCCCAGTCTGGTGCTCCACCAGCCCCATCTCATCGGATTGATTATCATCAGTAGCAAAAGTCTTTGTTTCTCTTTTTATCCCACCTCAAAGCAAAAAAAAATCAGCTGTTGATCTGAAGTAAGGTTCAGCAGCCATGGGATTTGGCTGCGTATTTGACCATTTTTCTTCCCACCGTCTGTGGTGGACGTGGTCAGGCTGCGTAGTTAGGTAAGGCCTGTCCGTCTCACCTTATCTAATCATGGCCGTCTACTAATGGCACACTGCTGTGCGTGGGAAATGCACATGGCGCTTGGAAGATTTTGGTCTGCTTTTATTTCCTATCATTCCTCAAGTGGTTACTTAACATTCTGCCTATTATTCCTTGGAGAATCTCTTTGGCATTACCAATTGCCATGTTTCCTCATGGAATTAGATTAGTTTCAAATTCTTTTTCTCATGCTGTGGTAGCTTGCATTTTTCTAAGCTGACTCTAGCTTGTTTTCTGGCTTTACATCTAATCCTTTCGGATCTTTGTGTGTTTGAGCACAACCTTCGCCTATTCAAAATAAAACTTCTACTAATATCAGTAACCTAGTGCTCATTTTCTATTCCAAGTTATTAATAAAATTTTTATTGAGACCAGAGAGAATAGACCTTCTGCCAAATATCTTGTCTCAATTGGATACTGGGTCATTTATCCATTTCCTTTGTTTAAAATAGTTTAGCCAATATTTAATTTATTTGACAATGTTTATTTTCAAGCTAATTTAAATTTTCTTCAGATAGAACTTTGATAAATGCTACATCATATGCTTTATTTATGCCCTCCTTCATATGATTCTGTATTACTTCCTAAACAAACTTTATAATTTTGCCAAGAGAAGCTATTGTATTTTATGTGGGCCAATTTGTTTTAATAAATGCTTGATATTGTTCTGCTATTGCTTGGGATTTTAAAATTACTTTTCTTCAAGGTAATTGCTTTAAATTAATAATTGCATTTGGAGTAAAATTTTGAAGATTATTGTTTTCATTTTTCTTATGCTTTTAAAAATATATGAGCCACACAGTTCCTTTTAATTAAGAATTTGTGAATTATAAACATCCATAAATAAACATTTCCATACAAATTTAAAAATTAGAGAATTCTTAAAAATTTGATGTTTTCATAGAGACTGTGATTTCTTTCCATAGTCTCTATGAAAGTTCAAAGTGAGGTCCTTTTTGAACTTTAGGAACTGAGGATTTTTAGTTATTGCAACTTTTCTAACTTTGTAATATACTTCAAATTGCCCTTCAATTTGATTTTTAAAGACAGATTAAAAAATGACTGAACCAAGTGTATAAATTTTTAAAAAGTCATTCATTCTGTGCATGTACTCATTAATATTGTATATATTTTCTACAACTTCTACTTTCTGATTTACTTACGAAAAGCTAGGATTTCTTAGGCGACTCTCATCAATGTGAGACTTAATGTAATTACCAAGTACAGATTTTCTTTGGGTTTGTTTTTGTGCTCACTGAGTTGAGATTGTTCTTCACAGAACTTGGGACTTTGATGCCAAGTAACAGGCTGTGAACAGTTTAATGTGTCCATTCATATAACATCACGAGACCTACACCATCTATATAGTCAATCTCACTTCTCTCTCTCCCCGGGGGTGTAAGATCAGCACCTACTGTGATTATCTTTCCCTGTTTTCAACTATATACTATCTTATTGGACTAGAGATTTTTCAAAATTTGTCCAAATCACCTCTACACACTTTGTAAAATCATATTCCTTGTATGTCTAAGCGTATACTATTGATATAAAAAAATCTTTTCTATGTGCTATGCCATCTTTCAACTTATTTTGTGTTCATTATTTTAAATTCGGTATTGATCAATTGACATTATATTTGTGATGAACACTCTTAATATTTAATCTGAATTGATTAGGTAACATTTTAAGCTTTACATATAGAGCTTAATAAGTTTCTCACACCTTTTATATATGAGAGTATAATAACCTGGCATTTTTCTTTTCCACAGAATTTAAATTCCTTGATTAAGATTTCTCATGCAGCATTAAATAAAAATACACTGAGATTTTGGAATTAAATGTGCAGATGACCTCGTCTTTTGTCTCTCACTTACATGGGAGTTGGCACTTGCTGTGACCCTGTGCTGACCACTGGGCACATTTGGGGGGCGGGATCCGGGGTTCTTTGATATCTGGTTCTAGTTTAAAAGTCACTGATTATCACCACAGCTCAAAATGCCACAGTTCTTTTTTATTGTGGTATGATATATATAACAGAAAATTTACCTTTTCAGCCTTTTTTAGGGCTATGGTTCAGGGGCTTTAAGCATGTTCACATTCTTGGGCAGCCGTCACCACCGTCCATCGCCAGGACTGTTTTCATCCTGTAACACTGCACTCCATGCCCATTCAGCAGTAATCCCCAGTCCCTCCTTCCCCAGCTGCTGGCGAGCACCGCTCTGCTTTCTGTCTCTCTGAATTTGACTACTCTACGTACCTCACATAAGTGTGATCATAGGGTTTGTCATTTGGGTTCTGATTTATTTTGCTTAGGTATAATACTTCAAGGTTCATCCATGTTGTAACATGTGTCAGAAACTCTTTTCTTTTAAAGGCTGAATGATATAAAAATATATATACCACACTTTTTTATCCAGTCATCCATCAGTGAACATTTGGGTTGTTTCTACCTTTTGACTATTTTGAATAATACTGCTATGAACATTGGTGCACAAATATCAGTTCAAGTCCTAGCTTTCAGTTCTTTTGGGTATGTTCAGAAAAGGAATTGCTGGTGAACTTTTGGCCAAGATGGAGGCATAGATAGATACTCTTTGCTTCCTCACACAACCAAAACAAGGACAGCAACCAATTTAAAAACAAAAAACAACCAGTACTGCCAGAAATTCGCACTGTATGGAAGTCTGACAACTGGAAAGTTAAAGAAGAAACATTTATCCAGACTGATAGGAGAGGCAGACACAGGCAGCCAGGGAGAGATGGACTGGGCAGGTGAGGCAGTGGCTGGAGAATGGAACAGTCCCACCCTCACACTTGTGTGTGGATATACTGGGAGAAACAACTGGGGAACGAGACAGACCACACAACCCAGGGTTCCAGCACAGGGAAATAAAGCCTCAAAACCTTTGGCTGTAAATACCAGTGGGAGTTGTGGCAGTGGGAGAAACTCCCAACCTCACCAGAGAGACTGTTGGAGAGGCCCACTGGGTCCTAGAATGTATACAAATCCACCCCCCTGGGAATCAGCACCAGAAGGGCCCAATTTGCTTGTGGGTAGCAGGTGAAGTGATTGAAGGTGGGGTGAGAGCCAGGCAAGCAGCATTGTTTCCTCTCTGAACCCTCGTCCACAAACAGTGCCACAATGCAGCAAAGTGGGTTGCCCTGCCTTAGCAAATACCTGAGACTCTGCCCCTTACAATATAACAGGTGCACCAAGACAAAGAAATATGGCCCAAATGAAGGAACAAATCAAAACTCCAGAAAAAGAACTAAGTGATGAAGAGATAGCCAACCCATCAGATGCAGAGTTCAAAACACTGA
This sequence comes from Tonatia bakeri, assembly GCA_004024845.1. Classification (NCBI taxonomy): domain Eukaryota; kingdom Metazoa; phylum Chordata; class Mammalia; order Chiroptera; family Phyllostomidae; genus Tonatia; species Tonatia bakeri. The sequence goes on from PVIA01007203.1 coordinate 61,664, forward strand.
TAATCAGGATGCTCACAGGAATGATTGAGTATGGACACAAAATAAAGGAAGAAGTGAAGGTTATGCAAAGTTAAGTAAAGAAAAATATACAGGGAACTAACAGTGAAGGGAAGGAAACTGGGGCTGAAATCAATGATTTGGACCAGAAGAAAGAAATAAACACTCAACCAGATCAGAATGAAGAAAAAAGAATTCCAAAAAATGAGAAGAGGCTTAGGAACCACTGGGACCACTTTAAATGTTCCAACATCCAAATCATAAGCATGCCAGAAGGAGAAGAGGAAGAGCAAGAAATTGAAAACTTATCTGAAAAAATAATGAAGGGAAACTTCCCCAATTTGGCAAAGGAAATAGACTTCCAAGAAGTGTAGGAAGCTCAGAGAGTCCCAAAGAAATTGGACCCAAGGAGGAGCACACTAAAGCACATCATAATTGTATTACCCAAGATTAAAAATAAGAAGAGAATCTTAAAAGCAGCAAGAGGAAAGGAGACAGTTACCTACAAAGGAGTGCCCATAAGACTATCAGCTGACTTCTCCAAAGAAATGTTATAGGCAAGAAGGGGCTGGAAAGAAGTATTCAAAATCATGAAAAGCAAGGACCTCCATCCAAGATTATTCTGTCCACCGAAGCTATCATTTAGAATGGAAGAGCAGATAAAGAAAGTGCTTCCCAGATAAGGTCAAGTTAAAGGAGTTCATCATCACCAAACCCTTGTTATATGAAATGTTAAAGGGACTTATCTAAGAAAAAGAAGATCAAAACTTGGGACGGTAAAATAACTACAAACTTACAACTACCAACAATGGAATCTAAAAACAAAAACAAAAACAAACTACTCAAACAACTAGGACAGGAAGAGAATCACAGAAATGGAGATTGCATGGAGGGTTATTGGCGGGGAAGGGGAGGGGGGAGAATGGGGGAAGGGTACAGGAAACAAGAAGCATAAATGATATATACAACCCATGGACATAAACTAAGGGGGATGGGGAATGTTGGAGGGAGGGGTGTGCAGGGTGGAGGGGGAGAAAGGGGGAAAAAAATGGGAAAACTGTAACAGCATAATCAATAAAATGTGCTGTAATCAAAAAAGAATTGGTTATTCTATGATCTGAATTTTTTGAAGAAACCATTACTTTGTTTTCACCTGTAAGATGACAATTTCTTCCTATCATATTCCCTGTTTAGCAAAATTTTACTCTTGTGACTTCTGAATTTTCTTTTTAACAAATACGAAACCCTGGTTAAATAAAGGACCAGGATTTATGGCACTCCTGGTTTAGTAATTTTTTTAAAAGGTATAAAATTGGTATTTAAGAACAAGATATAGTTTCTCTCTGTAATAACAGTTTAGCAGACTAAAGCAAAATAATTTTTTTCAAAATAATAATTTAAAACTGAATTTTTCTCATAATCATCTTTTGGTAATATTTTAATATTTAAAGTTTTCTAAGTATTTTTTGCTATTCATAAAGCTACTTTGAAAGGAAACGAGAGGTATGATATCTTGATGAGCCAAAATTATAGGTGCACCTTTTTAAAACTCATCAATTGCTAAAGGTCTGAACTTATAAAACAAGTCCATTAAAAGATGATTATCTGCATTGTGAAAAATTCTTAGATTAATCAAAGGTTTTTTTTAAAGAGAACCCCCCTAATGCATTTTAAAAAAGGATTTGATTTATTAATAATTTTCTAAGAAGGCATTATAAAGACTTAATAGTAAAATTGCCTTGATTTATAGTTAAGTAATTACAATTTGTGATATTCGTACAGAGGTCATGAAGTTGGCTTTTTTTGCAAAAGTTGTTTGGGGGAAAATAAAAGCCTGTTAACAAGACTATAAACAAAGTTCCAAAGGAAAATGATTGCCTATTGAAATGAGCCAATGTATTTCTGAGCATGTAAGAAATAGTAATTTAGGGACGAAGTGCCGTTTTAGTGTCCTGTAGAGGCTAACAATGCTTACGCCAAAGCTTCAAGCCATTCTTACCGATTAACGCACTAATGAGCTTTTTCTAGGCAACATTCAGTTAGCACAATTGTACATGTTTGTATAAAATGGCATTTCTTGAATATCCCGTTTGGGGGAAAATAAAGGGAAAAATTACACTTTTCTTGAGTTCTCTCTGGTACTATGCTCAGGTCAGTGCTGTTTCAATGCTTCAGATGGAAGCTTTCCTCCTGAATTATCAAAGAATTTCCACTTTGTTTTCTGATCATGGTCCGCAGTCATAGCTGCTGCAGAAGAACGGGGTCTGGCTGACGGAGATTGAGAGGAGGAGCAGAGAGCGGGTTGGATTCCCTGAAGAACAGGGTTTTGGGTTTTGGGAAAAGACATTTACCAACATCTGTTTCAAAAGGGGAAATAGAAGCCCACCCTAGAAGTCTAAGGGTCATCAGGAAATAGACAAACATCAGGATATTATATTAAAGCACATCTGTCTCCACTTTGGCATGGAAAACCTATATTTAGATATTATTTTAAGAGCTGTGTTTAGAAATGCTGATAAAGTGAATTCCACACTCGTATTTTGGTCAACTGTGTTTTTTTTTTTTTTCTTTCACAGATGTGCACACTTGGTACTGTAGTCTGAAATATATGTTTTACTGAGACCAAAGTTTAAAAAAATAAAAATGGGGAATTTCTCTCTTTTACAGCCTGGCTTATAGATGTCAGAGCAGACACTGAATAGCTTATATATCCTTGGTGGAAAGTCTTCTCATCTTGATGCTACCTTGTGTGTGTACCTGCATGTGTGTGTCACTGAACCTCCTCTGTTCGCGTGCTGTGCAGCAGGTCTCCAATCACCCTGTCATTCAAAGGCCGGAGTAGACCTGGAGGGTTAGTGTCTGTTTGAATCCAGTCTGGTAGCGGCCTTTCCAACACTTAATTCTTTCAGCTGTGAGTTGTCACAGAAAAAGAACTGTTTGAACCTGAGCCCTCGGTCAGCTATTGTCAGCTGCCCAGGGTTCTGCATAGAGGTTTGAGCTGGTCATGGATGTACCCATTGTGCGTGCTGAATCCAGATTCTGGCACAGTCATGGAGACATGCCAAGCACCCTTCGCTTCTCAATTCTAGACTTGCTGAATATAGGTAGGATTTACAGTTATCACGAGACATTTAGTGTAGGTTTTGATTCTTACAACATAAACTTTATTTGTAGTTTTCCTCTTCTCTTCCTAGTCACTGGTTTGCTTGGTCATTTTGAAGAAGACTAAGAGGTTATGTTTGTCCTCATCATAACTTATTCTTGGAAGCCTGCTGAGCCTGTTAGGAATAGCAAGAATTTCTCCATGAGGTTGGAAGAAACAATTAAATATGATAGGCTTTGTTGCTGGAAGAAAAAAAAAGTATTAGTTATTAAAAACTGGAGAAAGTCTCAGTTTGGTACTAATACTGCATGTATTTAACATCTTTTCTATGATCTTCTTTATAATAAAAAAATGAGAGCGGGCCTTAGGCGCAGAGTTTTAGCAGGCAGCCGCTTCAAGTGAGAATTTAATAATATTGTGCTTTGATTTCCTTATATTTTTTTCCTGTTTGTGGCAAATATTAAAACTTTAAAAATTGCTGTTGTCCTACAGGTAGCACAGAGATTTATGATGCTCCATCCCTCCCGGCCCCAGACTGGTGGTGGTAATGTCATGTACTTGAACTCAGGATACTAATATTATCATAAAGTCTTTTCCTCTTTAGAAGTGGGAGCAGGTTAAAATAAAGCTACTTTCCTACTAGCAGTAGGTTTTTATGTATAGAAAGGGATAAAATGGAAGAAAAGAGTACTAGGGTTCAGTGTAGTTTTTGTCACTCATAAGCTGCATATCCTGGAAGAGGCAGAGGTCTGTGAGCCAGGGCGCAGTGCCTGACGAGGACCCAGAGCGGCCCCAGGCCTTGGTGGCCGGTCCAGCCAGAGACCTCGGGGCACTTTTGCTGCTTCATAAACCTCACATTACTGCCGTAGATTAAGGTGGGGATTTTCAGATAGTTTTTTAGAAAGTCAGTCACATGTGTATTTTTAAAAGTAGACTTTATTTTAGGATATTTTACAGAAAAGTTATGAAGATACTGGAGAGTTCCCATATGCCACACAACCACTTTCCCCTATTATGAACATTTTATATTAATAGAGTATGTTTGCCACAATGAATGAACCAATTAATTTCTCATTGTGCAAAGCCCATACTTGACTCAAACTTCCTTTGATTCCCCCCCCTCCCCGCCCCCGCTAATGCCCTTTGTGTGTTGCAGGACCCCACCCGGGACAGCGCGTCACTTGTCACTTGGCTCGGCCAGTCTCCTTAGGCTGCTCTCTGCCCACGGTTTCTCAGACTGTCCTGGCTTTTGAGGAGAGCTGGTCAGATATGTGGTGGAATGTTCCTCACGTGGACTTGTCTGGTTTTGCAACTTTATTGTGGCATAATTGACAAATAAATTTCTTAATATATATTATATAAAAATGAATAAAATTGGAGACTTTATCATTTTTAATTAGAAACGGGGGAGAGTCCAGAAATTTGTCTACTAGTGTTTAACTTTAAACTCCCCCCACTTCCTTGCTTTGTCATTTTGGGCAAGTTATTGAATCTCAGCCTCAGTTTCGTCGTCTATCCAACAGTCACCTCGCAGAGTGGCTGTGACGTTCAATGTCCAAATCAGTGGGAAACGCGTGGAGCAGCACCCGGGTACACAGGACCCTTGCTCCGCACGGCGCTTTCCTTTTACTGGAAGAACCGCTGAGCCTCCGGATCTCTCCGGTCTCCGAATCCCAGTCTTTCGTGGTACCAGTTTCTAGAGCGTAACTCAGGGAGCCAATGTAACAAGAACTCTTAAGTTAACATATCTAGTGGTGTATTTTTTGCTTGCTTGCTAACTTTATGGTTTTTTAAATTAAAGCAAAGTTGACATACAATATTATATTAGTTTCAGGAGTATAACATAGTGATAACACACTTATATACCTTATGATGTGATCACGTTGATGTGTATAGTAACTGTCACCACACAAAGCTTTACGACATGGTTGACTATATTCCTCGTGCTGTACATTACGTCCCATGACTTATTTATTTTGTAACCGGAAGTTTGTACCTCTTGTTCACTAACTTCATGTTTTAAGTTCTAAAAAACAGTGTTGATAAGTGTATGCCTGTCACTGTTGTGTTCTTTTTCTCACTGGGATTAGTCTCCAAGAGGCTGAATAACAATGTTTTCGAAGTAACACCAAAGAAAATAAGTCTAGGCTTTGTTGACTATCCCTGCTTGTTGTAGAGATGCCCAAGAAATAAGGATAACGCCTGCACAGAGAACCTGCTTTCCCCGACGCCACACATCATGCTGTTTGTTCTGTCTTGGAAACAACAGTGGCTGCACTGCCTTGCGGAGTCCTGTAGTGTTTAATTAACTGACGTCTCTTGATTTCATCAGTACCTGTGGGTCCTCGACCCCTGACCTTTTTGGCTCCAGAAAGGCTGCAGGTGCAGGTCTATTTGCCTGTCAAGAAGCTGATATTGAGTCTCCTCTGCCTTACTCCTACCCCTTTTCTAAACAATTCATTCTAATATAAAATAGATGGGGTGATAGCTTATCAAGGAAACTGCCAAGATCCCAGCGTCTCTGTCTCCTTGGAAAATTACGAAGCCACATTTAATACTGTAGACATCAACTTCCTGAATCCCAGAATTAGCCTGCACTTTTGGTATTAAGCAGCACTGCTGATATGATCTATGTTAAAGGCAGAAAAGAAATAAGGATTTCTATCCCACTGTCTTAAAGTAAACACAGGCAAATCTGTTGGAGAAATTCATCACATTTTAAAATTCAGAAGGATGTGAAAATAAGCACAAATAGATAACTGTGAATGCAGAGAGGATATATGCCTTTGGTACAAATTCTTCATTAAATAAGAATTAGAGTAGATGCTAAGAGACTCAAGATGTTATATATACTCTATCTCAAAAGTTAATTACAGCTTTAAAGTAATTCAGCAGAGAGGCTAAGAGTGGCTTTTGAAGCAGGCTGCCTGAGTTGGAATCTCAGCTGCACCATTAATTAGTCATGTGGCTCAGAACACACTGCTTCCCTCACTGTGACTTTGCTTCTACATCTGTATCTACTGCTGTACAACAAACTGCCCCAGTATTTAGTGGCCAAAGCAATGAGTCTCTTATTAAATCTCATGATTTTGTGAGTCAGAAATTCGGGCAGGACTCTCCTGGCAATTATTCTGCTCCATGTGACACTGACTGGGCCGTTCGGTGGTTTTCAGCTGGCAGCTGCTCTGGTCTGGATGGCCCAAGAAGAATTCCCTCGTTGTCGGGTACCTCAAGGGGCCGAGTTGGAAGGCTGAGCTCAGCTGTGCCCCCTTCCCTCCTGAAGGGGCTTCGAAACTCTCCGGGTGGTGTCTCCTGAGGAGCAGTTGGACTTCTGACAGTGGCAGCCCAGGGCTCTGAAAGTGAGTGTGCAGGAGACAGGAAAGGGCAACTGGAGGTTTGGGCCTGGAAATGGTCACTGCGTTACTTCCCCCAAACCCCTGGCCAAAGCGGTCACAGAGCCTGCCGAGATTCAACCTCACCTGTCAATGGGAGGAGTGTCAAAGAATCTGTGGCCCTTTTTAGACACCCACCACAGGCTAAATGTTCAGTGTTAAATGTTATAACATACACCCATACTATTACCACATACAAATGTATGTGTAATAATGTATAATTTTATTTATAAAATTTATAAAATATATATCTGACCTGTACACAGGGTATAGATAGGTATATATCTATGTTTTATCTCTGTTTCATTACATTTATATAATTATCAAAATAGAGGCTGATGTGGCTATTAAGAATCCTTAGGTTATTTCAAATTTCAAGTTTCTTAGTGTTTGTATGGAGAATCACTTCCCTTACTGTGAGAATCTCTGCAGGAAAATTTCTTTTATTTAGATGTTTTGTCTTAAATACAACTAAACGTAACTAGACACTGGAGCAACTGACCTGCTCCAGGGTCGGTTCCTGAGCAGCAGTGGCGCCCAGCCTTTGAGAGAAGAGCCCCCACATCAGGTATGTGTTTTGCAGAGAACAGAGAACACTGGGAGAATGACCTTACTTTAGAAATCATTTTACAGTTTCACACTTTCAAGCCTCCACTGTAAGAAGACACAATGTAATCAATAACAGAGGGTGAGCTTCCATGACGAAAGACTGGGAGAAGGAAGGCAGTGGTTCCCCAAGAAGAAAGATTTTCAAGTACAAAACAGGGTCACATGTAAAAAGGTTATTGTGACAAGTGTGCCAAAGTGTTATACAGAGGCAAAGGGTCTAGAAAAAAATGGGAAACTCCTGGACATAGAAATGTCAGAGGCAGCCTCTACTTTGAAGAGAAAGGGTTAGACTGAAGAATGAGGACAAAGAACCTTAAGAGGTTTCAGGAAGAATAACTGCCCTGCAACGGAGATGCCACTCAAACTTGTGACGTCGCAAAGCTGTTTGCAAAACATCTCTGGGCATGCGATGGAGCACTTGCCAACAGAAGGATACGGGAAGAGAGAGACTCAGTCAGGGGTGGACAGCAACTATACCAGGGTATAATTCTGCTTTATTTTCCCCCCTTAAAGTTGAAACCGGAAAGCATCAAAGTAAAATGTCATTCTGGACAGTGATGTAATTCTCCATGTTTCACACCTAATTTATCCAGGTGGTTTTGACTTAACTATACCATGCTGATGTAAACACCATCCAATTACCCTAGAAAACAAAGCACAGAAAAGCCGTGGGTTGCGGTTTACGGACTTGCACGGTGCAGGAGCAGTCGAGGTCTGTGTGCTGCCGGGTCAGGGGTCTGGGGCTCCGCTCCTCTCCGGCCTCCCCGAGGTCCTGCCCCATCACTGGGACTTCTGTTCCTGCAGCCGATGCGGAAATGTACTGGATGGTAGAACTCCATTTCTACCAACTGTGCTCAAGATCTGATTGCCGTATTCATTTTATTTTTCACTTGGGATGTCAGCTGTTTTCCCTAATTGATGTACATGAACTCTTTGTAAGTTAAGGAAATTGGCTCTTTTTGTATGCAAGAGAGGGCCAAAGTAGGTTTACAGTTGGTAGTATGGAAGAACTAGTTGTTAGTTGTCAGTATGAATAACACAACGATTAATAAATAGCAATAAAGAATGAACTCCGTGTTTTGCAGACTCACAGCTGTAACCCTGTTTTGCCCCACCCTGTGTGTTGCAAGTGTATTCCTCGTTTGTCATCATCTGACTTCATGATATATTTTTTTCCAAACAGACGTTTGGATAGATTTGACTACATAAACATTTTAATTTCCCTTATGGTGTCTAAGCTGTTGCCTAGAAAGCATTTCTTATTCTAAGATTATAAATAAATTCATCTATGTTTTCCTTTACTCCTATAATGGATTTATTTTTAAAAAATCACTGATTGGTCCTGGCTGGTGTGACTCAGTGGATTGAGCGCCGGCCTGCAAACCAAAGGGTTGCAGTTTTGACCTCAGTCAGGGCGCGTGCCTGGGTTGTGGGCCAGGTCCCCTGTTAGGGACTCGTGAAAGACAACCACACATTGATGTTTCTCTCCCTCTCTTTCTCCCTCCCTTCCCCTCTCTCTAAAAATAAATAAAAAAGTCTTTAAAAAACAAAATCACTGATTAATCTGACGTTACAGTTTAAACATCTCTGATTTGGATATAGTGGCCATAAACACTGAGGAAGACATTTATCTTTTTGGAAATGGTTAGCTAGTTTTCATATTGTAATTTTCAGATTCATCTTCCTGTTTCGATTTGAATATTCTAAATTCCCATTTGAATTAGAGTCTATTTCTAGGCTCACTACCCTATTCTTCAATCTTCTCATTTTCTCTTCAGCACCAAACTGTCATTAGTTATTGTGGTACCATAACACATTTTGTTCTCTGGGAGGCCTCAGAGCTTTCCTATACACAGACAAGATCAAGTACTACAATGCGATGGAAGAAAAAATCTGATTTACAATGTTAATAAAAAAGAATTCTGGAACAAACTTTACAAACAATTTGCAGACCCATATAAAGAAAAAAATTTAAATTATGGTGAGAACATAAGAGGAAACTTAAAGACATGCCTCGATCCTGGATACAAAGGCTCAGCAGTGTAAAACTTCTGTTCTCCCTCAGCAAACCCATCAATTTAATACAACGCCAATTAAAATACTCACAACATTTTGAGGAAAGCTTGACAAATGTTGCCGATGTTCTCCCAGAAGAACAAGCATTCAAGAAGGGCTTCAAAATTCCTCTTCATTTTTATAACCGTATTAATTTTCTCTGTTATCCTGGTCTTGGCTTTTAAAGGCTTGCAGAGGTGACTCAAGCTTGTGGTGAAATGACTCAGACATCGCCGAGGTGTAGGAATCACACTAGCAGCTGGCGGTGAAGGAGACTTCTAGGTGGTAGGCCCTGCTCCGAGTGTTATTTGGATGAAATGTTCACGACCTCATTCCATCCTCATGACAGCCCTCCCAGGCCAGCGTTCTCCTTTTCCAGATGGGTAAACTCGGCATGGAGAGGTTAGGTAACCAGCCCACGAATACTTAAGTGGTCGACCTGCAGGTCGTAGGTTTTTAAACAGGGTACCATTTGGCTTTCTTTTGGGTAAATAATAAAAAAGGAAAAATCCGTCCCTCACTCTGGCCCCATTTCCCAGACTCTTTGTTGTATATCTGGTTCATTTATGTACCTATAATCATATAAACTATTCTCATAAACTGGGGCAATTTAATATACACAATGTTCTGCACTTTATCACTAAGCACCATACAAAGGGTTTCTCCACGTAAGCACGTACAGAGAACCATTACATCCTTCTTAGTAGTCATTCAGGATATGAATGAGCCACAGTTTATTTCACTAACACCCTTTACTGATGGGCATATAGGATGTGACCTGAAATTGTTAGCATGTTTCCTCTTTGAGCAGCTATTATTAACTCTCGTTATTTCATTGTGGAGCTTACTTCCATCTTCTCTTACATCTCACTGAAGGCAGGACCCTGGACATTCTCAGCTGTCTTGTTAGAGCCCGGCAGTGAGTGTGCTAGATACAGGGGTCCGTTCCCTCCCACAAACGATTTGATAATGCAGCTTACCTTTGGAGCTGTGTTTGTTAAATAAATTCTTTGAGAGCTGTCCTTGCTTTATTGATTCTCAAACATTGTTTCACATTTCGATGTGCATTTCTTGTACTTGTAATAGCTCCTTAAAGACATTCTATGTACTGTCTGCAGTTTCTCTTTCAGTGCTATTTGCTGGTTTTAATCCTAAGGTTATCAGAAATAATTGATCGCCATCATGAACGTGTATGGACTCTTCCCCATGTGAAAAGCTTCAGACTCATTATTTCATTTTATTTCTCATAACAGTCCAGGCTAGCTAAGGTAATATAAGTATACAAACTCCCTTTTCTCCAATTTTACACATAAAGAGAAACTGAGGCACAGAGAGGTTAGGAGAGTTGCCTTAAAAAAACAGAAACCAGAATATTGCCTAAGACGTGGTGCCAAGACTAGAACCCTGTGTGTCTAACTTTCAAACCTAGCTTGCTAACCTCTGTCCTTTCTTGTCCCCCTTTTATGCCATCACCACTTTCTCTGTTTTTTGAACATTAAAATGTTCGTAGGAAAAATTTCACTTTCTTGATCTCCTTTTTCTTTTCTCATTACCTTGACTTTGTAGCAGACATTTCTCATTTGGTCATTTATTTGTTTTGTTGGCTTCAACTTCCATCCTTTTCCTCTTTCTCTGTGCATTTCATTAGCCATTCCCACAGCTGGGAGCATTTATTTGTTTTTTAAAAAGACTCTGGCTTTCTTCCTTCCTTTGAGTTTTCTTTGAATCGTTTTTTAAACATGTCCTGCCATTCTCTTATCCTTTCTAAAGCCAGGAGGGCTTTCATCAACTGGGTCATTCCTCTTACATATTTATTTCTTCTTGTTTGAAGATAATTTGATCATCTGCCATATACCTCTGTAAAATATCCCTCATTTTGATAAATTATTTTTAGTTATTTCCTTATCATTAATAAAGAGGCTTTATTCCTTTCATAGCTCTTAAGCTCCCTTGGCCCAGTGCCTTTTTTGTCGGACTGTTAGCATGTGTGTTAAATAAGTAACCTTTAAGTTATCTGTTCTCATTGAGGGGCTCTAAATGGTTGGAGTTGGGGTAACTTTGATTTACTTCCAATGTCATCACCTTTTCCAAAATCTCATTTGAAATCCCTTCTTGCTGCTGCCGCTTTGTGTTATATGCAGGGAGTGAGAGTTGGTGTTTCTTTCACTTTCTCCTCCCATGCTTCTTCCCACCCAGATCTCGTCTTCTAAGCTTCCAGATCATATGTGTGAAAAGAGAAAGAAAGAAAGAAAGAAAGAAAGAAAGAAAGAAAGAAAGAAAGAAAGAAAGAAAGGAAGAAAGAGAAGCCCTTCTGTCTCGTTCTCTTTCTATATTAACTAGAAAGACGTTCTTTTCCTAGGCCTTTCACTGACAATACGTTGTCCCATTTACATTTAGCCCTGCTTTCTCATCTTCACATTTATGTTCTTGGGGAGCCATGTGATATCCTGGAAAGGATCAAAGCTTTGGAGCAAGACACAAATGGTCTTGAGTCTGGCTTTGCCATTTACTGTCCTATGTGATCCTGAGCAAACTACTGAATGTCTTCCAGCCTGTTTTATTGTCTTACTGGTAAGAAGACGTACCTGTGGTGGTCGCAAGCCTTAGAGGAAATGAAGAGAAAATGTATAGCATCCCGCCCGGGTAGAGCAGATCTTCCATAAATGGGTGCTGCTGTTGTTAGTGTTGTCATGATTGTTCATTACTAGTGGCCTCCTGGATTTATATCCTGTGACTTAAATTTAATTAGTTAGATTCTTCTATTTTTGTTCCTTTAGGCTGTTCTTTGCATTTTCTTTGTCCTCCTCCCCTCTACCCTTTTATTCTTTGCATATAACCTTTTACATATTAGCTTTTACTTTTCCTTTTTTGAAAAAGCCACTGTATTGAGGTGTGATTGACATACAGAAAGCTGCTCATACTTAATATACACAACTCGATGATTACGCACCCATGAAACCATCGCTACAACCTACGCCCTAAATATAGCCCTCACTTGCAAAAATGTCTTCCTGCTCTCTTTATTTATTATGATTATTGCTTTTGTTATTATTTTGTGATAAGGCCGTTTAACATGAGATCTGTGTGGCTTTAAAACAATAGATATTTATTTTTGTGAGTATTTATTTTTGTGAGTACTGGAGGGTAAAAGTCTGAAATCAAGGTGTTGGCAGAACCATCTTCTCACTGTGCTCCTAAAAATGTTTATATTTTACTGTTTTCTTCCCATCTGTTATGATCATATAATTTTTTTCCTGCATTGTTATTCTATTACCTTTTCTGGATGCTTTCTTTACTTCTTCCACTGTTTCTTCCTTTGTGGACATTTTCTTTTTTCTCAATGGGAGTAACAATAATGTACTCCTAATAAAATAGTACATTTAAAAAATGCCAAAGTCTTCAAACAATTGAGTGAGCAAAGAGACCATGTGTGCCTGCTCTGGAGAGCAACCCAAATGTATATGAAAATGATCTGAACGGGGGTGCAGGGAAGCTGGGTAGTAGTGTGATTTGGAGAGGATTATAATGAGTGCTTAAACTGTGTTGCTCCCTGTTTGAAAAAAGATCATGAGCCAAAAATAGTGAATGGCCTAAGAAAATGTACCTCAGATGTGGTCCATGGACTTACAGAACAGAAAAAGTAAGCCTTGAGCTTCTTATTTCTGGACCCCACCTCAGATCTACTAGTCAGAACTGGACAGGTTCTGCTATAATAACAAACAACCCCTGAAGAGTCCTAGTTTAATACAGCAAAGGTTTATTCCCTGCCCACCCAAACTTAGGGGCATGTCTGGCGACTGTCCAGAGTTGCCTGGCACCACGCAGTGACTCACTGGTCTATGCTGCAGGCATGGGGCCCTTCCACAACTGCAATGGGGGGAAGAGGAGCAAATGAGAAAGGCACTGGGTTTCTCTCTGCCTCCACCTTCATGAGTGGCGCACGTCAATCTGGTCACATTTCACTGTCTAGAACCCGGGCATGCAGCCCTGTTCAACTCAAAGGAGTAAGCGTAGTCTCTCTGCTGCCAGGAAGGGGCGGGGGAAATGGATATGTGGGTGAGCACCGGTAATGTCTTCCACTCCGACTGGGAATGAACATTACTGTGTGTGAGAGTTTGGAGGGAGGAAATCTGCATTTAAACAAGCTCCTCAAGGAAAGGGAACTCCTGTGTACTTGTGGTGGGAATATAAATTGGCATGAGCTAAATGGAAAACAGTATGGATGTTCCTCAAAAAATTAAAAATAGAACTACTACATGATCCAGCAGTCTCATTTCTGGGCATGTATCCACATGAGATGAAATCAGGATCTTGATGAGATATCTGCACTCCCATGTTTATTGTAGCATTATTTAGTCAAGATATGAAAACAACCTAATCATCTGTCAATGGATGAATGGGTAGAGATACATAGATATAGATGCTGAAATATTATTCAGCCATGAGAAAGAAGGAAATCCTGACATTTACAACAACGTGGATGGACCTTGACAGCATGATGCAAAGTGACATGTCAGACAGAGAAAAACACATACTGAATGATCTCACTCATAGGTGGAGGCTAAAGAAGCCAAATGCGTAGAGACAGAGAGTGGAACGGTGTCTGCCAGGCGCTGGGGAGTGATGACATGGAGAGATGCCGGTCAAAGGGCACAAACTTCCAGTCGTAAGATGAAGCGATTCTGGGGCTCTGACATACAGCATGGCGACGATGGTTAACAATGCTGTATCGTAGTGCACATGTACTTGTATACTACTGTGTCATGCTGGATTATGTGCTAGAAAGGGGCTAAGAGAGTGTATCTTTAATGTTCTCACCACAAAAAAGAAATGATAATTGTGCAAAATGATAGAGATGTTAACTAATTCGAAGGTGGCAGTCATTTTGATCTGATAAACTTACATAGTAAAATATATACATATACATTTATCAAAGCAACACACTGTGAACCTGAAAGTACACAATGTTGTGTCTCCGCTACGAATCATAATACAAAATAAAATAACTCCCCAAGTGACACTGAAAGTTGGAAACAGGCCACCTAGAGGAAACACATGAAAATGCCAAGGTCAGCGGTGGACTGGCCAGCTGCAGGTGCTATCCAAGGCAGACGTGACTGTCTCTGTCCTGGCAGGTGGGAAGTGACCTGATGCAATGGCAGCCACCAAGCACGCTGCCACATGGCTACACCACGGGTCACAGAACAGAAAGGCTCACAGACCAAATTAAGGCACTCTAATAGCCTGATTTATTTTTATAGATTAATTTGTTACAACAAAAGCAGGTATCTTTGTTTCCTCGGGCTGCTGTAACAAAGTCCTACAAACTGTGTGGCTTTAAAACAATAGATATTTATTTTTGTGCAGTTCTGGAGGGTAAAAGTCCGAAATTAAGCTGTTGGCAGAACCATCCTCTCTTTGAATACCCAAGCTCAGGAGGATCCTTGCTTACCCTTTTCTAGTTTCTGCTGTTTTCTGACAATCATTGATGTTCCTTGGGTTGTAGATATATCGCTCCAATCTCTGCCTCCATCCACATGTGGCATTCTCCCTCTGTATCTGTGTCTCTATGTGTCTAAGGACACAAGGCTAGTGATTAGATTTAGGGCCCACCTCAATGCAGCAAGACTTCATCTTAATAAGATTACATCTGCAAAGCCCTTATTTCCAAAAAGAGTCACATTCACAAGTACCTGTGGTTAGGACTTCAACATATCTTTTTGGGGAGCAAAGTTCAAACTATTACACAAGGGGGAAGGAAATAGGATAAGTTAACATACTTAGATATGGTGTGAAGCTGGTGCAAAGCCCACACCCCAGATTCCTGGTCACATGACTATCCCCCTCTCTGACTTTTCCTCTAATGATGTAGTTACAAGGCGAGGGTTGAGGTTTGAGTAAGGTAAGGAGGTCCAATCAGACAGAAGGTATCTGGGCTCAATGGCAAGCACTTGTTTTTATTAGAGAGACACAAGCGTAGCTTGTCAATTAGTCTACTGAGAAACTATGGGTGAGGACGCAAAGGGCTGGAGTGGCTGTCACCAGTGAGTAGTCACACTAACCCTCGTGAACCAGGAGCCCCATGTCTCTCATGTTTTAGTGGATCATGACTACTAATGTTGGTTGGTCTTTCCATCTTTTTTTATCTTCTGTCCTGTTTTTTCTTTTTATCTAGAAACATAAGTTATGTTTCTCATTATGCTTGACTTATGTTTTCTAGATCTAAATACGTCATCCAGGTTACTAATTTATATAGATGCTTAATACATATTATCAGTTTCATGCATCTCATTTGTTTTCTTGTTGTTTTTGTAGCAGTATTGAATATTCTCCAACAATACTTCGAACATACATTATAAGCATTTGAATAACAGAAGACCTTTACTGAGTCCTTACAATGTGCCATCAGCACATTATAGGTATTACCTAAGTTGATCCTCACAACAGCCCGTAAGGGTGGAGTTGTTAATGGAGTCAATTATAAAATTATTCATAAGAAACCAAGATGATTTGTGTACCTGGAGGTGGGGGGCTGTATATCAAAAGCTTAAACCATGCGGGATTGATTTGAGACCAGGTAGAGGGGAGAAGGTGTGCTAAGCCTTAGGAAGGTGTTGGCAGAAGCCTGTGGAGCCTGAAGGAGGCTGCTGGTGAGGGCCAGAAGGAAATTAAGGAGAATGTTACTGGAGGCTGGAAGCAGTGGTGGAAGGTTTGGCACCACTGTTGCGAGCAGAGGTGTGGAAAATAGGAAATGCACCTAGTGAATGCTCTGGCCCAGCCAGTGTTCAGGGAGAATATGAGTAGTGCTACCTGGTTTCTGTTCACAGTCTATAGTGAAAAAATGAGAGGAGATACAACAGCTAATGAATGAGCTATTTTTGAAAACGTTTTACAATTGTTCATGCTATTACAGTTGTCCCAGTTTCCCCCCTTCGCCCCCTTCCCCCAGCCCCACAGTCAGTCCCCACGTTGTTGTCCATGTCCGTGGACGGTGCATATATGTTCCTTGTCTAGTCCCTTCGCCCCCTTTCAACCAGTCTCCTCCCCCTTCCCGGCTGTCAGTTGTTCCATGTTTCTGTTGCCTTGGACTCTATTTTGCTCATTAGTTTATCTTGTTCATTAGATTTCAGTTATAAGTGAGATCATATGATATTTGTCTTTCATTGACTGGTTTATTTCACTTAGCATAATAATCTCCAGTTCCATCCGTGCTGTCACAAGAAGTAAGATTTCCTTCTTTTTTTACTGCTGCGTAGTATCACATTGCGTATATATACCACAGCTTTTTTATCCACTGATGGGCACTTAGGCTGTTTCTTGGCTATTGTAAATAATGCTGCTATGAACATACGGGTGTATATATTCTATTGAGTTGGTGTTTTGGATTCTTTGGAAATATTCCCAGAAGCAGAATTACTGGGTCAAAAGGCTGTTCCATTTTTAATTTTTTGAGGAAACTCCATCCTGTTTTCTGGAGTGGCTGCACCAGTCTGCATTCCCGCAACAGTGCATTAGAGTTCCCTTTTTCCTATATCCTTGCCAGTGCATATTTGTTAATTTACTAGTAATAGCTGTTTTTGCAGGTTTAGTTTTTTTAATGAATGAACTATTAAATATAAAGAAGCTAGGACTTGCTGGATTTGAAAATAAAGCTTTTTTTCCCCTTCCAGCTTCTCTAGATGGTATACAATTGTCAAAGTACAAAAGGGCCCCAGGCTACAGATCAAATCCAGGGTGGGACCATCAGGTCCTTCGTTAAGACTTCAGGAAGATCTAAGGCAGTGCCTGGTAGAACTTTTCAGCTAGACTGAAGGTCCTCTCTGGATCTGACGGGATGGCTCTTAGATGCTCTTCAGTGAAAACCAAGGCTTCTCAGTATCTTAAATATGTTTTTTACACTGTGGCCTCATAGGGAACCCAAGTAGGGAAGGACTCATCTCAAAGAGATTTGCAGTTGTGACTTCTGTCTAATGGAATGAACTTAGTATATTTACACAAAAGCCCCACAGTTTTTAAGAAAATTATTCTAGTTCAATCATCACCAGTGTGTCCTAAAGAGATGGATAGTACCAAACAAAACCATAAAAAGCTTGATGATGTCAGGGGGGTCTTGGGAGAGTGAGTGTATTTTGCATATGGGAGGACTGTAAATAATTTGTGGCCAGAGGGCAGATCTTGCAATTTTAAAACATGACTCCACAGTTCTTTGACATATTCTTCATCGACAGGTATGCATGGACCTATGTCCCCTCCTTTCAAACCTGTGCCTATGGCTGCTGGATCAATAGAATATGGCATGTGCCAATCTCTGAACACACGCCTTAAGAAACTGACTATCTTCACTTTCTGTCTCTAGGGGCATTTGTTGTTGGAATCCAGCCACTGTGGTTAGAGGAAACTCCAGAAACCGATGGGAAGTCACACACTGAGGCACCAAATCCTGTGCCCACGGTCCTGGCTGAGCCCGTAGACACCAGTCACTAACTTGCCATCTTATAAATGGATCCTCCCACCTCCTCACTGGACTACCCTAGGTAATGCCACGTGGAGCATATTCCAGCTGTTGCTGCACCCATTTTATAGATGAGAAAACTGAGAAACAGAGAGATTACATCACATGCCCAAGGCCATATAATGAAGACCCCATGTGTCCTATAGTCTAGGCTTTTCATCTCTACACTTCAAAACTTCATGCCGGTGGCACCTTCATCAAGTGATTGTCCAAGTGTTATTTGCTCTCTTCTGGAGATCGCCTGTGGGGAATGCGCACTTATGCGTGTCTACAGTGACATTCTGGTTTGTATATCTCTGTGAGCCTGGTCTCTGGACTCAGTCCCAGTGCTGATAAAAGCCAGCTTTTGAGACTGCAAGGCGGAAGGCCAGCCCCTGGAGCTGGTAGATCAGCGCATCAGCACATGCGAAGGCTGCACAGGCAGGCTGGCAGCCAGAGCCCTCTCCGCCCTGCTGGCTGGCACGGTCCTCAAATAAAAAACCCTCCCTTCTACGATATGCATCCGTGGGTCTCCTTTTTGTTTCCTGAGCTGTGTAATGTTGCCTTGCCCTTACTAGTTCCTTATTAGTCTACCTGTTTCACTCTCTGACCCCTTCATTCTCACTCCTAAATCCTAAATTCACTTTTATTTTTCTCATTCTCTTCTGGAAGTGCCTTTTTCTCTGGCTTGTCCTTTTACAATCTCTGGAGCCTTCTCTAAATTCATCTTGGCAGATGTTACTGGCTCAGTTGTTCATTCATAATAACTGGCTCGCCTATGTAGGCCTCTTCTCATTTCAATGTGAATTGCACAAATATGTTTTAGTTTTGTCATTACAAAGATGGTATAAAATTCTACTTTTATTTTAAATTCTTTTTTTTTAAAGATTTTATTTATTTATTTTTAGAGAGGGAAGGGAGGGAGGGAGAGAGAGAGAGAGAGAGAGAGACATCAATGTACGGTTGCTGGGGGACATGGCCTGCAACCTAGGCATGTGCCCTGACTGGGAATCGAACCTGCGATGCCTGGTTCGCAGCCCGCACTCAATCCACTGAGCTACACCAGCCAGGGCGTTAAAATTCTACTTTTAAAAGGATGTAAACTAGGGGCTTATTTTCTTAAATACAAAAATAAATTTTTATACACATTTCCCTGTCTCCTGGATTTATCTTTTAATCACTTGACCCACTTACCTATCCATCCATCCATTTATCTAACCATCTTCATTCACCCTTCTGTTCTGAAGCCTAGCTTTCCCATCTCTAATTGGAAAGTATATCATGGGGATTTCACCCCCCTGTCTTGCTAGAATTATTTCTCATATATATTCTCCATGTACACAATTCACATGTTGCTGTTATGTTTCCTGCAGCTGTGGAAACATCACAGCACCTTTTTACCCAAGCACCATTGTTTGCTTCCATTGTCATTTTTGAGCAACTACAACTTCACCCTTGACCTGCTACACAGAATTGCCACAAAATTACTTCCGCAGACCTAGTCTTTTTCTTTGAAATAGACTCTAAATAATCTAGTTATGTCAATGATTTGAAGCTCTTCTATTTCCTGGAATTGAAATGATTACAAATGACGCCCCTCGACTTCATCCTGATTCCATTAATAACTGGAGTTACTACCTCGCTATCTCTTTCTGGGAAGCTGCTCTCATCACTTTTCAGTGAATCCGCACCACAGTTCTCCCCAGAAAGGCCTTCCTGATGTCCTTCCCTCACTGGCAGGCCTTTCTTTACCTTCTGCTGAATGAAGCCTTAGTGCAAAGCAAAACCGGCAGACCAGCCTGTTCTGTTTGGCCACTCTTCCTGTGCTGGCCATGCCCCTCTTTGTTTCTTCCCGTCTTCATCCTGCCTCCTTTGTCAGCTTCACCCAGGCTCTCTCCTTCACAGTTCCCATCTTCCGCTGGCTGTGGAAGCTTTCCGCTCCCACAGGGCGCTGGGCAAAGGCAATACTTAGCCCATCTGCACTTTCACCTCCTTCTTTCCACTGCTGTCTCTCCAGTTCTTGCTTTCGCACTCAGGTGTTCATGTCTTTTGTTCAGAGCCTACTCACACTGTCACTCTCCCTCTCTGTTGGCTGGTGTTGACTGCTGCTTTGAGTCTTATATTAGCATGTATGCTGTAAATAATTTTCAACTTCCTACCATCACCAAAATAGGAGGCCAGTTCATGCTTCCTGACTTCCTTATATATGTGACAATCTATATAAATTTAATCCATATGCAGATACCCATGTCTAATTCTTTCCAGTGCTGTGGCCTATTTAAGACCATTCAAACTATTAGGGCTCCATTGGCTTTGCCTTGAGATGAAGGCATTCAATTTATTTATTATTAAGTACAACCAATTTTTATTACTTTCTCTGTCAGTCTTGAAAGTATTTTTAATTTAAATTTTATTTTTCAATTACAGTTCACATTCACTATTATTTTGTATTAGTTTTGGGTGCACAACATAGTAGTGAGACAATCATATACTTTAGAAAGTATTCTCTCCCCCACCCCTATATTTTCAGCACCCACCTGGCACCATACATAGTTATTACAGTATTATTGACTATATTCCCAATGCTGTACTTTACATCTCCATGACTATTTTGTCACAACCAATCTGTAGTTCACAATCCCTTCACCTTTTTTATGCAGTCCTCCAACACCCCTCCCCCTGTCCATCATCGATTTATTAAAGTATTTTTAGAAATAGAAATAGAATATTTTGAAATTACCATATAAGACTAACTTTGTCAAAAATGCTTGAACAGAAATTCCATTTGAATGAACATATTTTGATTCTGTATGATGATTGGGGTAAGGATGGTGAGTGACTCCTGTGGATATTAACTTGTGGGAGATAATGTTTTATTTTTTTATTCATGGGAAAAAAATTAAGGGTAAATAGAGATATTTTCTTTTCCTGTTTATTTTCACTGAAAGCTATGCAGTTCTTTTAATTTGTAAGTAATGTAATTTTATATGACTAACCCACTGATACACTGGCCACTGTCCTGAGAAAGATGTATAAAATTCTTTCACAAAAGAAGAGGAACTTTGCTGTGAGTGCGACAGATTACCAGTTAAATACACTGCTGAGAAAGAGTCTCACAGAGAGTAATTCATCCTATCTGATCCCTGGAGACTGGGCATATGCCCAGGTGTGAAACTGGGGGACCAGAGAGCACTCTTTTCCTGGAAATTGAGAAGCAGCTTCAGTTGGCTGTGTTGACAACAAAGCTGGAATCAATAGGCTGTTTTATTAATTTATTGTAGGGTGAGTTGCTTTTGCCTCTGGGCATTCCTATGTTCAACTGGGCCTGGTGCCAAAGAAGCCAGAACTCCCTTAATCTCTTCTTTCCTCATTAAACTCACAGCTTTGGTTAGTCACAGATCTCATGGGTCTGGGCTGTGCTCTCTGCTCCTCAGTTTTGTCTCAGCACCATATGGCTTTTGACAAAGTCACGCCACAGCTCCAACCTAAACAATTTAATGTTATCAAAAGTCCCGCCCACTGGGGAAATCACCCTTGTGTGTTCCTGTCGGTGATACAGCTGGTTGTGGGATGGACAAGGCAGTCAGCAGCGCCATGGCCTGAGGGATGAGGAACTGTGAAAGTGGGAAGGAAATGAGGCGGGTGTAGGGGACAGAGGATTCAAATGGACAAGATGTGCTGGTTGTGAGCAATATTTTCCAAGTCCAAGGAAAACACTTTGCTCACATTTATTTCTTTTTAAGGATAAGGAACTTTCACCTGGATTGAAAAGAAAGGAGGATCCAAAGTCTGGTTTCAATTAGGATGTTTTAGAATACACAAGGAGTGCTTTCCATATTGTTTCCATAGCTTACATTTGATGTTTAGGACATAACTGTATTATGTATGCGGGACGTGGGAATGTGAGTGTCGGAATACTCAGGGCTGGGGTGGGGGTGGTGGCTGTTTGCCTGCACTGGGATTCTGTGTTCCAGACCTCACCCAACTGTGTGCTATTTTTGGCTTGCAACCTCCTTCCAGGCAAGCTTGATGAATATCTAACTTTAGGGGAAAGGAATAGAGGAGTCAACTGGAGCCAAATATCTCCCTGCCCCCCACATCGTTTCACTTAACTCTATAAGACCTAGATGCAAGCTTCAAACATTCCTGCTATCGCCTATAACAAATTGTCTATCCTGGACCAGGATGAACCCAATGGCATCTAGAAACCAAGAAGGCCAGATACATCATTTTTTCGGTCTTGTCATGAAGAGGCAAATGATGTATCTACCCAGGGTATGATTTCATGAAGCAGTGAGATTCTTGGCCTGACGTAAATGTGAAGCTCACAAAAGCCAAAAGCAGAGAAACCAGCAGAGAAAAACAATTTTAATGTTTAGGTTCACTGATAAATTTGAAGTTGATAAAAGAAAGCCTGCCACAAGAATTATTTTTATCTGACTAAGATAAAGGCATAGGTGGGCACGCTTCACCTCTTCATGCAACCGGAGAGAGAATTACAACTATATTTCAAAACAAATAGCAACCAGAACTGTCAGAAAGTTGGGCTGTATGGAAGTCTGACAACCAAGGATTTAAAGAAGCCTCAGTCATCCAGACTGCTACAGGGATGGGCAGAGAGGCAATAAGATGCAGAGAGGTGGTGGCAGCAGTGGCAGAAGGGGCAGTCCCACACTCACCTGGGGTGGATAAAAATCGGGAGGGTTACCTTGGGAGTGAGCTCTCCCAGCCTGGGCTGCCCCATCTTCAACTGGGAAGATGAGTTCCCATAACTTCTGGCTGTAAAAACCAATGGAGACTGGGGCAGCAGAAGAAACTGCCAGATTTTAAGGAGAATCCATTTAAAGGGCCTGCACAGACTTAGAATGTATGAAAACCCATCCCTTGTTGGATTCACCACCAGGGCAGTAGCTGGCAGGTGCCAGTTGCATATGGGAAGTGGGTGAAGTGACTGGAAACAGGGCAAGTGCCGTGAAACCAACAAGAACCAGTCAGTGACATTGTCCCTTCTTCAAGTCCTCCCCCTACACAGACCCACAAAGCAGTGAATTGGGTTGCCCCACATTGGCAATCACCTAAGGCTCTGCCCCACACAATTTACAGGTGCCTTTTCTAAGAGAGGGAGTCAAAGCAGCTCTACCTAATACATAGACACAAACACAGGGAGGCTGCTGAATTGAGGAGACAAAGAAATATGGCCAAATAGGAGAACAGAACAAAACCCCAGAAAAAGAACTAAATGAAACAAAGATAGCCAACCTATCAGATGCAGAGTTCAAAACACTGGTGATCAGGATGCTCAAAGAACTCATTGAGTACAGAAAAAAAAAATAAGGGAGGAAAGAAAAATCTACAGGGAAACAACAGTAGAGAGAATGAAGCCAATAATCAAATCAACGATTTGGAACACAAGGAAGGAAAAAGCATTCAATCAGAACAGCAGGAAGAGAAAAGAATTAAAAAAATATGAAGATAGGCTTAGGAACCTCTGGGACAACTTTAAACATACCAACATCCAAATCATAGGGGTGCCAGAAGGAGAAGAAGAGCAAGAAATTGAAAACTTACTTGAAAAAATAATGAAACTTCCCTAATTTGGTGAAGGAAATAGATATACAAGTCCAGGAAGCACAGAGAGTCCCACACAAGTTGGACCCCCAAGAGGACCACACAAAGACACATCATAATTAAAGTGCCAAAGGTTAAAGATAGAGAATCTTAGAAGCAGCCAGAGAAAAGTGGAGAGTTACCTACAAAACAGTTCCCATAAGACTATCAGCTGACTTTTTAAAAGAAACTTTGCAGGCAAGAAGGGACTGGCAAGAAGTATTCAAAGTCATGATAAACAAGGAACTACAACCTATATTACTCTATCTAACAAAGCTATTGTTTAGAATGGAAGCACAGATAAAGTGCTTCCCAGACCAGGTAAAGCTAAAGGAGTTCATCATCACCAAGCCATTATTACATGAAATGTTAAAGGGACTTATTTAAGAAAAAGAAGGACAAAACCATGAACATTAAAAAGGCAAAAAATCTACAATTATCAAAAAACAAACTAAGTAAACAAGAACCAGAAAAGAATCATAGATATGGAGATCATTTGGAGGGTTATCAGTGGGGAAGGGGAAGGGGGAGAATGGGGCAAAATGTACAGGGATTAAGAAGCATAATTGGTGGGTACAAAATAGAGGATGTCAAGAATAGTATAGGAAATGAAGAAGTCAAAGAACTTATATGCACAACCCATGGACATGAACTAAGAGGGGAGAACTGAAGGGTACTGGGAGGATGGGGTCAAAGGGGGAAAAATCGGGGCAACTCTAATAGCATAATCAACAAAATATATATATTTTAAAATAATTATTTTCAGCAAAGTTATAATAATAAAAGTTATAATAAGCTGCTTTCCTTACAAGCTAAGGACTGGAACTGAATTTAATGCTGCTCTTTTAAAAGATGTGGAAACTGATAAGCAAAGGACTTGTATTTCCCAAAGTTACCTTTAAAAGCTCAAGTCTCAAGCAATACGCCTGTCATTCAGTTCAGGCCATGCTCTTTCCCTGCTTAGAAACCTGCATTGACTCACTTTTCTCCTGGACTGAGATGGACTGGCAACCTCTGGCTCTAACCCACTTCTCTCACTGGGTTTCATACTTTTAACTCTTTCTCCTCTCTCCAAGTTTTATATATTTAAGCCACATTGGCTTACTCACTGTTCTCCCAGGGTACTAGGACTTCTTAAGACATTGGGTTCTGCTCATATTTTCCCTCTAGAATGGGAATGTCCCACCTCCTACCTCAGATGTGTGGAGGTTCACCTTCCTTTTAGGAACTGGACCCTGACTTCCACAAAGCTCTCTCTAGCTGGCCCATCTAGCCTGAAGTCCAGCACAGACGGTAAGAGAACAGGCTTGGGCTAGCTAGGCCAGGGTCCAGTCCTTTCTCCCTCCCTTACTGCGGTGACCCTGGCAAGTACTTAACCTCTCTCTGGCTTTCATGTCCTCTATCTGTAAAAAGGACAATAAATTTAGAAACAACAAATAGGGCTAATAAAATTGGGATAAACTCAACAAATTTCAATTTAAATTTCAGGAATAAAAAGGAACTTCATAAAAGCAACTAGACTTCTATCTTTTTAGTCTATTCCAGAGAAAAAAATATTAGATCTATTAAAATAATTTCACAGTAATTCCATTTAGTTCTATTTGTAGATTGGTTTAACAACCATTTATTGAGTAGCTAATGTATGCTAAGTACAGTACTGGATATATAGTACTATGTAGTAAGGGATAATACTGGCAGGTTATACTTTCATGGGGTTTATAGTTCAGTGAGGACTCTGACATTGAATAAAGTGCCAGATATTATGCAAGAGAAGTGCAGAGTGTTTA